>JBBPQN010000144.1:0-24730 GCA_038092575.1 Boletus subluridellus | reverse complement strand
CCGGGACAACAAGACTCCTGACAAGGGCGCACCACATACGGTGAAGCCAAGTCCCGTCCGTATAAGACAACTCCGGCGCTCCGGAGTTTGTCCCCCCCTCGGAGTTTGCCCGACCTTAACAGTGGCAGCATATACTGGGGGTTGGTTATCTGGGATCAGGCAGGTCATTATACACCTCACTGTGGCATACAACCTGTACAGATGGGTCAAGGTGATGAGATCATAGTTATAGGTGAAGGTGTGGTTCCTCTCAATGGAGAGGGTGGTGACAGGATTTTCAAGGACCAAGGCATAGAAGATGCAATGGTGGGGGACAGAGATATGATTGCAGCAGATGGAGGTGTCTGGGTGCTTGCCATTGTGATGGGATTTAAGCAGGAGATGGGGGGAAGTCCTTGGGGTGACAAAGTTTATAAGTTTGAAGGAGTGTTTGTGAGTATTTAAAACTTCCCTTAGGTTCCCAAGTATTCTCTGCTATGGAGTACCCTTTTCAGAAAGTCAGGTACTGTCTCTGACCTCATGTCCTGTGGTGTGAAAGGACTTTATCTACTTCATACTCTTCTTTTCCTCTGATAAGATTCAGTGGAGGGTTGAAGTAATTGGGGCTGTGTTCTGAAGTCTCCCAATAAGTAGATAAGAGAGAAGCATAGAAGATATTATGAATTTTCCAGGTTTTGAAAAGATGGAGGTGGAATGCCACCAGAAAAATGACCTGGATGATCTTGAATGGTCCCTCTCATTTGGAAGCAAATTTACTAGAGGGGTAACAAAGGAAAAGGTTCTTGCCTTTTAGCCACATCTTATCTCCTACCTTCCATGGGTGGAATTTGGAGGAGATCCACTCCTGCATGCTTCTTTGTGCCTTTTCATGCATAGCAATGGCTTCCAATCAGGCTCCCCCAAGTATTTCCAATCATTGTTCCAGGGCAGGGAGGAACATTTTTCCAACTGGAGGATAAGGATGAGGTTCATACTCCATCATGAGGGAGAAAGGCAATTTATTAATAACAGAGTGAATGGCTGCATTATGGGAAAACTCAGCCATAGGAAGGAGTTCTGCCCATCTTTCAGGGTGTCCATTGCAGAAGATGCAGAGGTAGGTTTCCAGTTCCTGGTTAACTCACTTGGTTTCACCATCTGTTTGGGGAGATAGGCAGTGGAGAGGGCTAGATTGTACTTGAGGAGTCTAGCTAGTTCTTGTGTGAAGGCAGATGCAAATTGAGGGCCCTGATTGGAGATGCATTTGTCATGTAACCTGAAGCAGTGGAAGACAGTTTTAAAGAAAAGAAGGGCTATAGCTGTGGCATCAATTGTTTTAAGGCAAGGGGCATAAATTACCCCCTATGTAAGGCCATGGTTGACCACAACCATAACAGAGTCAAATCCCAGAGGGGGGGAAAGATCTGTGATCAGATTGACTGAAACAGATTGGAAAGGACAGGTTGCCAGGGAAGGCAATAGTGTGAGGGGTGGAGTGGAAGGATGAGTGTTGACCTTGTGGGCCTTGCAAGCAGCATAGCCCAAAATGAAATGGTGAATGAAAGTGGTAAGGCCAGGCCACCAATAGTCATGTTGGAGGGCATTAACAGTGCAGAAATAACCACCATGACTCCTGGTTTCATTGTTATGGATGGAGTGGATGAGGTCTTGGTGGGCCAAGTCAGGGATAAAGAGCTTTTTGTGGAAGTAGAGATGGGGGTGGTTGAAAGTCCAGTCCATCCGAGTGGCATGGGAAAAAGGGATGAGCCATTAGTGAGGGCTTTGACAGCATCAAGTACAAGGGGGTCCATAGGGGAGGATGTTGTGATCTTGTTCGCAAGGCAACATCAATGGTGCAAACAAAAAGATCAGGGGAGAGGAGGGTGACATCCTGATTATCAGCAGTGGTGGTATTACAATTCGCTTTGTTTTCTCCTTCTTCTTCTATTCCTTTGAGCCTTACATTCACCTTGACCATGTTCCCTATTGTCTTACTTTGATTTATCAGTGGCCAGACTGTTCTAGCCCTGTCCAGCATCACTATCCATCCCAACTCTGTTGGTTTCCACCACCTTCTGGCCCCTTCTGCAAACCCCTTCCATTATCTTCCTCTGGGTTCTATCAGATGTATTCTCTAGTACATTCCACTTAGTTCCTTACCATTCTACTTGCTTATTCATCGCTGAGGCTATCCAGTATTTAAGACTTCACACCTGTGTGTAGTAGATCCTCTCAATCTTGATCTGCTTTGCTCAACCTCTTGATTACCCTTGGTACTACACATGTGATACTGGAACCTTTGGAATAGTCTTTGCACCACTATACAGTGTGTGCTGAGACTCCTTGAAACCTAAATTCTCCTTGGAGTATCCCCTTTGAACCCCTCAACCTTAGACCAAACTGATCCTTGCAGATCTCAGTTGATTCCCTTGCTATCCACCATTGATTATAAAGCCTATGCTCATCTCTACCCAAGCCAAGCATAACAAAAGATCAAGATTCCCCTTATCAGCACTACCCTCATTGTAGCTCCCCACCATTTCCCACCAACAACCATTGCTAAATCCTAGCTGGTCTTGACCATGCCAGCAACCCCCAGAACCCACCTCTGAGTCCTCTCACAAAGACGGAGGGTCTGAGGAAGAAGAAGAGGAGTATGACTTAGTGTTATATCCTGGAAATCCTGTAAGTCCAACGTGTTATGATCTTGTCTCTCTTTCACTTCCTTTCCTCGATCCTAACCTGATCTATTACATAAGCCCCCCAATTGGATCTCAATTGGATCTCCCAATTCCATTTCCTGATCCATCTTCCATTCCCCCGATTAGATCTTCCATTATCCTACTTCTCTTCCATTCCCCATGTTGCATACACGTTCCTTCTCACTCCTATCCTTTTAATCTCTGTCGCTTCTCTTCTCTTCTTTATTTAATCTTCCCGTATTTAGTACCAGCTCTTGCACACTTACCCTAGACCCTTATGGTCCATGCGCGTACATAGCTAGTATAAATACAGTGACAAGAGATCACGAACAGCAGTTCTAATCTCTTCGTCTTTGACCTTCAAGTCAGACCCGAGTTCACTCCTAGTCAAGATATCCAACCTCGCCCAGTAGCTCATCATTGAGTACTGTGTATCAGAAGATAGGTCAACCGCTTGGTCGTCATACCAAGTACAATCTGTCTGGAGACTAGTCACCATTGTCCTTAGTGAAGGATCTTCACTGCTGAGAGCCCCCCTCTTCTCCTTTCACATCCCCGCTTACCTTTCCCCTTCCTTATTCCCTTCTTCCTTCTTGTTGTAGAGGCAGTGTTGCCAATAACATTCTTTCGGCATCTGCCTAGAACAGATTGTAACACAACCCTGGTCCTTTGGACCAACTCCATTTCTGTACATATGAACTCCGGCACGTTCTCACTAGAGACGTGACCCCTGACCTTCGGACTCTGTCCATACAACTTATGATATGAGTTATGTTCCATTTTCTGATCTCCATAAATACTAGTCCCACTGCATGTTCTCCTCTGAACCTGTGTTCCGCTTAGGAATACAGCTCCAGCTTTACCTTACCTCTGACTCTTTACTTACAAACCAGCCCCACTCCATTAGTAATCCCCTAGGACTCCATAGTATATAAACCTCCACAACTCCTGTACTTCCCCTCAGTTCAAATATCAATTTAGTCTAACTCCATTTCTCTGCTGGAGTCTTGAAGACTCTCCTCTGTAACCTCCACTCAACTTGATGTCTAGTACGTCTTAAGTCCAACTCTGACCCCTCAGTAAATTCCAGGACAACAGGACTCTTGACAAGGGCACACCACATACGGTGAAGCCAAGTCCCATCCATATAGACAACTCTGGAGTTCTGGAGTTCGTTCTCCCCTTGGAGTTTGCCTGAACTTAACACTCAGACATCCCTGTCACCTTTGATTATGAACAACAACAGGAACTTGACTTATCCCACAAATTCTCTAGATCTCTAACCTTCCTTGTGCTTCTACTCCTCCATCCCCTACTACAGTCACTGTATCCCCAGTGTTCCCTCGCCCCCAGAACACTCCTAATCAACCAAGAGTATATTCCTTCCCCTCCAGATTGTCACTACCCCCCTTTCCTCCCTTGAACCCTACCATGTCTAACAAACCTATTGAGCTTCACCTCAGTGCACCTGAACCCTTTGATGGTTCCTACAAGACTGCTATCCAGTGGCTCGACACCATTCAAGTCTACCTTCTTGTCAACAAAGAAGTCTACAACACCAGTGCTAAGAAGGTCGCCTTCGCCCTCTTCCACATGACCAAGGGATCAGCCACAACTTGGGCCTCTACCTTTCAGCTCTCCACCCTCTCTGGCCACCAACCCTCTCTAGGGACCTTCAATGACTTTGTGGACAAGTTTAAGAAGGCCTTTGAACATGATGATGTCATCAACAATGCCATTGCTTGGCTATCTACCACCCAAGTATCATGGGAGAAGAACAAAACTTCTTTCTCCCCTTCATTAAATTGTCATGTAGCCAAGTTTAAAAACAAGGCTTCTCAAGCTAAAGTCACCAAGAATAACATCCTGATCGGCTACTTCTCTGCTGCCCTCTCCAACCATCTTATGTAGAAAGTCATGGAGATGGATAATGTTTCCACCACTATTAAAGAATGATACAAGAAGGCCATTCTCTTCTAGACCTCACTCAATCATGCCAATGAGATCTCCAAAAGGAATTGCCAATCCAGCCAACAAACCTATACCTCCTTTTCCTCCCCCTCCTCTCAAAAAACCTGTGACCCCAATGCCATGGACATTGATGTAGTCTAAGTAGGGAAGCTCACTCTGGAAGAAAGGAAGAGGTGCATTGAGAAAGGGTTGTGTTTCAGATGCTGAAAACCTGGACACCTCTCTATCAAATGCCCCACCTTCCCATCCATGCCTAAGACCAATGCCCAAAAGAAAGTGAAAGTGGTAGTTGAAGAAGACCTCCCTAAGCTTAAGGAGATTGAGGACAACAACAATGCCACTGTGGCAAAAGTTGCCTTCTCTAAGGATTTTTAGAAAGGGAGTCCCATCCAATGCAAGGCCTTCCCTCTGTAACATGTGCCCATATAACTATACATTCCACTGCTTCCATGAAAATCCCAATCCAGCTCATTGTACCATTGCACACCTTGAAAGCCGTTGATACCTCCACCCTTGTTGATAGTAGTGCAAGTATTTCTTGCATTGATTGGGACTTTGTCCACAAACATCATCTCCCCACTCAGAAACTCCTACAACCCCTCACTGCTGGAAATGCCAACAACTCCCCAAACAAGAAAGGAGTAATCCGCTTCTCTACCACCCTCTTTGTTAACATCAAGGGAGTCGCTATGAAAGTCCTATTCCACATCATGAACCTTGGAAAGGACAACATCATTCTAGGACTACCCCGACCGAAGGAAGCCAACCCCATCATCCATTGGAAGAACCGTACCATCTCCATCAATGAGACATGCAACCAGTCCAAAGACCTCTCCTCTTCCCACTCCATCAATACACAGCAACACAACTCTCCCTATTGGAAACCCACCACTCCCCCTCCAAAGCATGTCCATGTGAATGCCATCACCAACTTCCATCTCTTCCAATATAATGATTGGGAAGAAGAATCTGACTATCTCACCTGAGCTAATGACAACTGAGTGTTTCATTGCATCCTCCAATGTGGGTCTCACATCATACCCCTCGGATCTCCTGTTATCAAAAAGCTCACCTCAGCCATGGAACTTGCCATCATAGCTGAGAAATCCAAATCCAAACTGGTGCTACCTCCTGAATATGCACAATTTGCACCAGTTTTCCAGAAGGAAGCCACTGATCATATTCCTCCAGCTTGACCCTATGATCATGAGATTAACCTTAAAGACTTCTTCACTCCAAAAATAGGGAAACTCTATCCCCTCTCCCCTGATGAACAGAAAGCCACTCAGGACTTCCTAGATGAAAACCTTCACTGTGGAAAGATCCAACCATCAAACTCTCCCCAAGCCACACCCTTCTTCTTTGTCAAAAAGAAGGATGGCAGCCCCTGACCTTGTCAAGACTATTGCTACCTCATTGAACATACTACCCAAGACACTTACCCACTTCCCCTGATCTCCAACCTCATCAATAAAGTGAAAGATGCAAAAGTCTTTACCAAGTTTGATGTCCAATGGGGGTATAACAATGTTCACATCAAAGACAGTCACCAATGGAAAGCTGCCTTCATCACCCACAAGGGCCTCTTTGAACCAATAGTCATGTTCTTCAGCCTTATCAATTCCCCAGCCACCTTCCAGAGGTTTATGAACAACTCTTTTCAAGATATGATTGCAGAAGGGTGGCTGGTAATCTATATGGATGATCTCCTCATCTTCTTCCATGACAAAAAGACCCATGAAGTGCAAACCAAGAGGGTCCTCCAGCAGATGACTGAATTGGACCTCCACCTTAAATTGGAGAAGTGTAACTTCACTGTCAATGAAGTCAAATATCTAGGCATAATCATTTGTCCTGGACATGTAGCCATGGACCCAGTAAAACTTGATTGAATTGCAACCTGGCCCACCCCCCAGAAAGTTAAAGATGTCTGATCCTTTTTGGGGTTTGCCAACTTCTACTGATGATTTATCCCAGACTATTCCTCTGTGGTCCACCCCTTGATCAACCTCACCAACAAGAATCTTGCCTGGAACTGGACCCCTACTTGCCAACAAGCATTTGAGTCCCTCAAAGCATTATTCCTCACCAAACCTATCCTTTAGATGCCCAACCTATCCACTCCATTTGCCATCGCTACTGATGCCTCCAAGTATGCCTCTGGTGCTGTCTTGCTCCAAACCAATGTCAATGGTGACTGGCACCCATGCTCCTATTTGTCCCAATCATTTTCCCCTGTGGAATGAAACTACAACATCCACAATTGTGAACTCCTTGCCATTATCCATGCCTTAAAATCCTGGCACCATTACCTTCATGGATCTCCTTTTCCAGTCCAGGTCTTCACTGATCACAAAAACCTCACCTACTTCCAAAAGCCACAAGACCTGAATCACTGACAAGCCTGCTGGCTACTTGACCTTGCTGACTTCAACCTTATAATGATCCATGTACCAGGCAAACTCCTTGCTGGTCCTGATGTATTGTCTTGCCAAATGGACCTCTTATCCCCCTCCAACCTAAACAATGAAGGAGTCACTCTCCTCCCTCCATCCCTCTTTATATGGGTCATTGATTCCACCCTACATAACAAAGTCTCCTCCCCCTCTGCTGGTGACCCCCTTGTCCTTAATTTCCTCCAATCACTCAAGAGCAATGTCCCTTCCCCTTTTTGCAACTGCCTCTCTAATTGGAAATATGAACACAATGTCCTCATGTACCAAGGTTGCATCTATGTTCCCCCCACTGCCTCTCTTTGTCACGAAATCATCCAATGATGCCATGACCATATGACAGCTGGTCATCCTGGTCATCTCAAAACCAGACAACTCATCGCTTCAGAATTCTGGTGGCCTGGTTTGGCCACCTTCATCTGCCAATATATTGCCAGTTGTGCTACTTGTCAGCAGAACAAGTCCAACACCCATCCTACTGTCCCCCTGCTCACCCCCATCACCTCCCTTTGCATCTCACCCCTTCCAGCAAATCTCCTGTGATCTCATCACCGACCTACTGCTCTCTGGTGGTTTTGACACCTTACTGGTTGTGGTCAACCATGGGCTTACAAAGGGGGTAATTCTCTGCCCTACCAAAAAGTCTATCACCACTGAAGGGATTGCCACCCTCTTCTTCCACAAAGTATACCTCAGATTTGGATTATTCAACAAAGTGATCTCTGACCATGGTCCACAATTCGCCTCCTCCTTTGCTTGAGAACTAGGAAAGCCGCTTAAATATGACCTCTCCCTTTTGACCGCCTACCATCCCCAATCCAATGGAGAAACTGAGTGGGTTAATCAAGAAATCAAAACCTACCTTCATACCTTCTGTGGCAGCAACCCTGCATCCTGGGCCAAGAACATTTCACATGTGGAATTTGCTCACAATCACCATCCCCATTCCATCACCAACCAATCCCCCTTCTTCCTTATGATGGGCTATGAACCCTGTGCCCTACCATCACTCCTTCCAGAACCCCCCCTCCCTGCAGTGGAGTCCTGTTTGAAATCCCTTTCCACAGCAAGAAACGAGGCTCTAGCCTCACACAAACTCGCTAGACAGGTGATGACCGCTTGTACCAGATGATCCTTGATGCCCTTCAAAAGGGGAGATAAAGTTTGGCTTGAAGCCAGGAATTTGAAATGACTTGTCACCAACCCTAAATTCGCCCCTAAATGAGAAGGACCCTTCATCATCACTAAAGTCTTATCCCTGATTGTCTATCAACTACACCTCCCTGTAACCTGGAAGATTCATCTGGTATTCCATGCCTCCCTGCTATCCCCTTATCAGGAAAACCCTATCTATGGAAGGAACTTCCCCACTCTCCCACTGGACCTTGTTGAAGGAGAAGAGGAATACGAAATTGAAAGGATCATACAACACAAAGGAACTTTGTTATGCTGCTCCTACCTTGTCCAATGGAAAGGATGCTCTATGGAAGACAACTCATGGGTTACCGAAAAGAAATTGAAGAATGCCCCAGATGTCCTCACAGATTATAAAAGGGCTAACCGCTCTCTGCATCAACCCATCCCCAAACCACCATGTCTATTGAAAATGTCCTTACTCCCCCATTGTCCCCTTCCCTCTCTTCTGTCTCCTCCATACCTCCATCCACCACCATAGATCCTTCTGTCCTATCCGTCATCATAGACAATTCCTCTCCACCCATCTCTCAACAAGCTACCCCTGACTGGAGAACCATGGCCTCTCGCTCCTGGCCTCCTGCCTTTGCCCCTGTTTTCATTGCCACCATTGCTACTGCTATCCCCTCAGTCACCATTCCCCTCTATGCCCAATGTCTTCGTGATGATTTTCCTTCTGCTGAAGATACTGCTCACTTAAATTCTTACTTACAAGACCCTCGTCTCGTTCTCCCCATTAAAAGCCACCTTGACATCAGATCCCCTTTATATGCCCTCTACAGATCCTACCACCAAATCTGCCACCTTCACACCATTACCCAGACCTTCTCTGCCAATGTGGAAACCACCCTTACCTCCCACGTCATTGAACATATTTGTCAAGAGCTAGAAGCCGCCCTCTTTATCGCCTTCTATCGGTTAGGGATGCTGGAATTCCTCGAGGACATTGACTACTACCTTAAAGACTTAGCTGGAGTTCCCCCTCCTATTAGACCTCCCCCATCTGGCAACTCCACACCATCAGCCTCTTCCTCCCCCCTCACTATGGACAAGGTAGCTGTCTTGGAACAAGTCAAAGCCATGTGGACAGGACACAATGGCAGGACACCCCTTCCTCCATCTCACCCATGATACCATGAAACCTGCCTCCAATGCCATTACCTGGGCCACCACCATGTCCAATGCCTTTATTACCAATGCCCCTCTTGTCTATGCTGGGCACCTGGCCATCCCCAGTACAGCTACCCCCTTCAACATCCACCACCCCCACCTTTGCCCTCCACTTCTCCTCAATCCAACCACTCTCATTCCTCTGACCATTCCTGTTGGATATTATATTCCATATATGGTACTTACAGATTACATAAGCAATAATTACATCGCACCACATTAGTTTACCTCTACTTTAGTGACTACTAAAGTATTCTATAGGTAATTAGCTACTGCTAATATTAAGTGACTACTAAAGCATTCTACAATCCCTTCCCATGCTCTATTCGATGAGTTCCTGCTTTGCACAACCCTCCTCAACACCCCCCAGCACCTTGTCATCATCGCTCTCCCTCTCCAGTCATAGATAATTCCAATGATGTGTTCAATGATGAAGCAATGGGCAACATGACCAGTTCCCCCATGGGTGGGTATATTGATCTGTAGAACTTGTCTCATAGGGGATTTGATTGTAACAGGGGGGTAATGTTATGATCCACTTTGTTTTCTCCTTCTTCTATTCCTTCAAGCCTCACATTCACCTTGACCATGTCCCCTATCATCTTACTTTGATTCATCAGTGGCTGGACTGTTCTAGCCCTGTCCAGCATCACTATCCATCCCAACTCTGTTGGTTTCCACCACCTTCTGGCCCCTTCTGTGAACCCCTTCTATTATCTTCCTCTGGGTTCTATCAGATGTATTCTCTAGTACATTCCACTTAGTTCCTTACCATTCTACTTGCTTATTCATCACTGAGGCTACCCAGTATTTAAGACTTCACACCTGTGTGTAGTAGATCCTCTCAATCTTGATCTGCTTTGCTGTCATATTCTGGAAATCCTGTAAGTCCAACCCCAGTTTTCCGGACCAACTCCATTTCTTGTACCTATGAACTCTGGTGCATTCTCATTCAAGATGCAACCCCTGACCCCTGGACCTTGTCCATACTTACGACTCTACTTACATCATCTTCCATTACCTCCATTTCTCTGCATTAGTATTAGCTCCGCTTCTTAGCATCCTCCATATCTGTACTCCACTTCTTAGCATCCTCCATATCTGTACTCTGCTTAGGAGCACAGCTCCGGCTTTATCTTACCTCCAACTCCTTACTTACAAACCAGCTCCACTTCATTAGTAATCCCCTAGGACTCCATAGTATATAAACCTCCATAACTCCTGTACTTCCCCTCAGTTTGAATATTAACTTAGTCTAACTCCTTCTCTCCACTCGAGTCTTGAAGACTCTCCTCTATAACCTCTGCTCAACTTGATGTCTAGTACATCTTAAGTCCAACTCCAACCCCTCAGTAAATTCTGGGACAACAGGACTCTTGACAAGGGTGCACCACATACAGTGAAGCCAAGTCCCGTCCGTATAGACAACTCCGGAGTTCCGGAGTTCATTCTCCCCTCAGAGTTTGCCCATACTTAACAGTATATTCGAACTCATACTTGTCACAGAGTCTAACTATGGCTACGCATATGACCAGATCTCAAACCTGCATCCTAGGTGCAAATCCTCCGCCATCTCCCAAATACAACCCTCTCAGCATCTTCAGAAGCAGCCAATGAGGTCCAGAACTTGTCAGCCAATTCTGGGGCTTTTCTGCCTGACACACCCCTGGCTCCACTTCTCAAGTGTGCCCTACTCCGGAGTCCCCTACTCCAAGAGTGCACATCGTCAAGCTCAAACTTGACAAAGATAGGAGCAAAACATCTGCCCAATCCAGTCACCACTCTGACCACAGAGTGTGAGACCTCCATTTCCCTGACAACGGAGATGTTCCGGGAGATCCTGACTTCCCTGGAGATGACCTGTTCAATGATGATCCCAACTTTCCTGGCAATGACGATGACCTGCCTAATGACTCCGACAATAAGCATGTCCTGTGAGATACCCTCGCTCTACTTGCAAGCACCATCCAAGGCGTTGCTTGCTCCACTTGTCATCCCGCCTCTGACTCTACCCCCACACCAAAGTCCAAGAACTGGACCAGTTTGACAGGACAGAATCCTGCAAACTCTGGGTCTTCCTGGTGCAATGCAAATTAAACTTCCAAGACCGTCCCAAGGCTTTTAGTACTGACTGCCCCAAAGTCACATTTGTGCAGTTGTACCTAAAGGGTATGGCTCTGGAATGGTTTGAACTGGACCTTCCCCAGATGGAAGATCCCACACTCTGCCCTCTCTGGATGGACAACTTCAAGGAGTGTGTCCTTGAACTCCAGACCAACTTTGGTCTGCATGACCCTGTCGGAGATGCAGAGCATCAACTTGACCACCTGTCCATGAAAGACACTCAGCACATTAATAAGTATGTGGTCAAATTCAATAGGATTGCATTGCAAGTCCACGGATATGGAGAAGGTGCCCTCTGGCACCATTTCTACAACGGTCTGCTGGACTGCATCAAAGACAAAATCTCCTGCGTTGGTAAACCCCTGATGCTCTCTGAACTCCAAGTTCTCACTCAGGCAATTGACATGTGCTACTGGGAGCACAAGTCCAAGATTAGCCGACAGACGAAGAACACCAATCAATCCTCTGCACCCAAATCCAACAAACCCTCCACTCCCGTGCCTTCCACACCTTGCCCCTTCAATGGTGGCTCCAAGGACTCTAAGGAGTCAAAAGGCAAGGGAGCAACCACCTTCACAGCTCCGAAACTGGACTTGTTGTCTAAATTAGGGAAAGATGGCACACTAACCAGTGAGGAGCGCAAATGCCGATTTGATAACAAACTGTGCATGTTCTGTGGTCTCACTGGCCACATGGCTAAGGACTGCCGCAAGTCTACATCTCGGGCAGCCAAGGGCTGTGCAGTGACCACAACTCCAGAAGCTAAACTGGAGGCCTCCACCTTGGAGACAAAAAAATAGCCTGCAACCTCTGTGACTCCGCATGGACTGGAGGTTGCATTGAACCCACCCATGCACCTAAGGAGATCCATCTCAATGTGTCCACTCTTTCCGATCCTAAGTCACTTATGCCCTCCATCACTTTAGTATCATATCCAATCTCTCCATTTCCCATGCTTGTAGACTCCGGCTCCTCCGACTATTTTATCAATACATCATTTATTAATAAACATGGACTTTCTACCTACCCCATGCCCCCACTTCAACTCTGCCTCTTTGATGGAACATCCAACAGCACCATGACCCGAGCCATCAATCTCTCTGTCCGTTTTGAAACCGGTGATATCACTCCAACAATGTTCTACATTACTCCACTGGACTCTACCTGTTCCCTTGTTCTCAGACATAACTGGCTCACCCAACACATCTGTTGATTGACTGGGTTACAAGCAGTATCTCTTTCTGTGCACCTGAACAGAGTGTGCCAGCACCCCCGAGCACCCCTCCACAGCCTCTGGAACCACTTCCTCCAGCTGACCCCACCCCTGATCCACCACGTTTCTGACTTCCCCACATCTCTGACCTCCTAGACACCCCAAGCCATGCCAAGATCTACACCAAAATTGACCTCCGGCATGTGTACCATCTGGTCCACATCGCCAAGGGAGATGAATGGAAGATGTCCTTCCAGACGTGCTATGGCTCCTATGAGTGGCTAGTCATGCCATTCGGTCTTACCAATGCCCCCATGGCATTCCAGTGGTTCATAAATACCATCTTTGCTGATCTGCTTGATATTTGTGTCATAGTCTATTTGGACAATATCCTCATCTACTCCAAGGACAAGGCCTCCCACAAAGAGGATGTCCAAGAGGTCCTCCTAAGACTCCACAAACATGGACTTTACACTAAGCCAGAAAAATGCGAATGGTCCACTGACACCACTGAGTACCTGGACTATAACATCTCTCCCTCTGGTCTTTCAATGTCTCCGGACAAAGTCCAGACCGTGACGGAATGGCCAGAACCTCGGAAGGTCAAGGATATCCAATCCTTTCTTGGATTTGCAAATTTCTACCATCACTTTATAGTGAACTACTCCAACATTGTCATTCCTTTAACCTGCCTTACTTGCAAAGGTACTCCCTGGAACTTTTCAGACGACTGTCGCTCTGCCTTCCACAGCTTGAAGGAAGCCTTCACCACCATTCCAATCCTTATCCATTGGGCTCCGGACACTCCGTTGATCATAGAAACTGACACCTCCAACTATGCTATCACTGGTATTCTTTCCATCTGCTGCCTGGATGAAGAAATTTGGCCTGTTGCTTTCTATTCACAGATGCTTTCTGCTCCAGAGCTCAACTACAACACCCACAATAAGGAACTCCTTGCCATCCATAAGTCCTTCCGGACTTGGTGGCACTATCTTGAAGGCTCTGGCACTCTGATTGACATCATCACAGACCACCAGAACCTAGAGTACTTTGTGACCACTAAACTCCTGACTCGCCAGCAAGCCCAGTGGTCAGAGTTCCTCTTCCAATTTAACATGATCATTCATTTCCATCCCAGCTGCCTCAGCATGAAACCTGACTCCCTAACTAGACGCTGGAATGTCTATCCCAAAGAGGAGGATAAGGACTATGCTTGCATCAACCCCCACAATTTCTGCCCTGCATTCACTCAGGAGCAACTTGCTTCATCCCTCTGAGCCACTTACCTTGCAGCTCTGGTACTCCAAGCTAGCAGCCTCTTCAATGTGGAACAACTCCACAGTGATATCCTTTCCGCGCTTCCCTCAAATCCTCTAGCTGAACTCCACATGTCCGACCCCACCAACTCTTGCTGGTCAGTCAATGAAGATGGTTTCCTCCATCTCAACAAATGCATCTATGTCCCCGATGCTAATGACCTCCAACTCTGAGTACTCCAGTACAAGCATGACCATCCACTCTCCAGACATTTTGGCCAGAACCAGACTTTGGAACTAACCCGCCATGAATACACCTGGCTGGGAATCAGGACATTTGTCAAGGAATATGTTTCCTCCTGCACATCCTGCGCCCACACAAAGGTTCCAAGACACCGGCCCTACAGGTTATTGAAGCAACTCCCCATCCTGGAGAAGCCATGGAACTCCATCTCCATGGACTTCATCAAACAGCTTCCTGCATCCTCTGGATATACCACCATCCTTGTCGTCATGGACCGTCTGTCCAAACAGTGTATATTTATCCCAATGCATGATACCATCACATCTCCAGAGCTCACAAAGCTCTTCCTACTCCACATCTTTTCTAAGCATGGAGTTCCCTCCCACATCACCTGTGATTGAGGTACGGAGTTCGTGTCCCACTTCTTCCACTCACTTGGGAAAGCACTCGACATCTGTCTCCACTTCACCTCCAGTTACCACCCCGAAGGAGACAGTCAGACAGAATGCATGAACCAGACTCTTAAACAGTATCTCTGAGTCTATTGTAATTACCAGCAAGACAACTGGTCTGAACTCCTGCCTTTAGTGGAGTTTGCATA
Organism: Boletus subluridellus; assembly: GCA_038092575.1. Lineage (NCBI taxonomy): Eukaryota > Fungi > Basidiomycota > Agaricomycetes > Boletales > Boletaceae > Boletus > Boletus subluridellus. The sequence goes on along the minus strand of JBBPQN010000144.1, from coordinate 9,820 downwards.
CAACAACGCTCCAAGCACTACTACTGGAGTTTCACCATTCTTCACCAATAAAGGCTACCATCCCAATGTCACTGTCCATCCCAAGCACAACCTCACCTCCGCAAAGGCACAAGAATACTCCCTCAATCTCAACTCCCTCCACCAATTCCTCTGTGAGGAAATGGCCAATGCCTAGAAGCAATACCAAGGACCTGCGGATGCTAGACAAACTCTGGCACTGGACTTCAAAGTCGGTGACCAGGTTTTCATCAAAGCAAAGTATTTCTGCTCTACTAGGCCCTCTAAGAAACTCTCTGAGAAGAACCCAGGGCCATACACTATCATCACTCAGGCTGGCAGCCTTTCCTTCACCCTCCGACTCCCAGAATCCATGAAGTCCATTCACCCAGTCTTCCATGTTTCACAATTGGAACCCTCTGTTCTGAACACCATTCCTAATTGTATCCAACCTCTGCCACCTCCATCAAAGTAGATGGTGAACTGGAGTTTGAGATTGCTGAGATCCTTGACTCCAAGGTTGACCATCGACACTGGAACTGCAAACTCCTATACCTCATACAGTGGTCCAGATATGAAGGTACTGATGATGAGACCTCTTGGCTACTTGCCACAGAACTCAGTCACACCTCTGAACTTGTCCATGACTTCCATCTCCAATATCCGGACAAGCCTGGACCTCACTCCACATGACCATGAACGAAATCACAATTTCAACAAAACTAAATACAAGAAGGAGTGTGTGCATACTCTACACCTCCAACTCACTCACTCCCTCCACATTGTCCTCCTCATCTCCCTCCTTGTCCTCCGCCGCCACTTCTGCCTCATGTTGTGCCACCGCACTACACTCCGCCTCCGCATCAGCCACCACCTCCACCACCTTTGACACCTCCAGCCCCTCTGACTCTGACACCTCTGAGTCCATCTCTGCCCCATACACCTCTTCCACCTTGAGCTCCACAAGCCTCCCCAGCAGGTGGTTCTGGTGATCCAGCCACCTGCAGAGACCCCAGATCCAGCCACAGAGCTCCATAGTGAGCTCAGACAGCATGACTGAGGCCTCTGCACTTATTGACACCCCCACTCCCTTCAACCCACCCTGCTCCAGCTCCGTCTGAGCCCTCTTCCTCTTCCCCCATGGCGACTCCACCTCCACCCTCTTTCTCCTCCACTCCAGCTTCTCTGCACCCAGCCTCATGCACTTCCCCTTTGCCTCGATGCACACCATGCACAAAGTCGACTTACCAGGTCCGAGCTCACACTCGAACCCCCGCTCTGTGCACCACTCACACTCTGGCAGCTCTGCAGCTCTCCCCTTGCCCTTGACAGAGGTCTGCTCTGCCCAGACTTGCTCAGCCTACATTGGTTAGCATGTGTTGAACAAGAGCAAACAAACCACTTACCCACTTTCTGGCCTCCTCCTCAGCCTTCCTGCACTCTGTGGCCTGCTGCACTGAGTCTTGCTCCATCCTCCGCTTCCTTGCTGCCTCTGCTGCCTCCACTGCCTTGTGCGTGGCCTCCTCCTTCTCTGCCTTGCACCTTGCAGTCACCTCTGCCTCCACCTTCTTCTTCACCTCCTTCACCTTTCGCTCCTTCATGCGTCGCCTCCACTCCATGTACTTCGCGGCACAGAAGTCGTTGTTGTCATCAGTGCACTCCGCCAGATGTGCATCAGACCAAGTCTTGAGGTTGTTGTTGGCAGACCTGATGGTTTAGGATGAAGAAGAACAGACACACAGCATCAGATTTTATACACCTCCGAGCAGCATCCACAATTTCGGACTCCAAATTTCCACTCCGCATTGTTCCTCACCTAGGCCTTCAGGAGTTCAGGCCTAAGAGGGGGGTACTGTTATATCCCAGAAATCCTGTAAGTCCAACCCCAGTCTTCTGGACCAACTTTGTTTCTTGTACCTACAAACTCTGGTGCATTCTCATTCAAGATGCAACCTGACCCCTGGACCTTGTCCATACTTATGACTCTACTTACATACATCTTCTGTTACCTCCATTTCTCTGCATTAGTATTAGCTCCACTTCTTAGCATCCTCCATACCTGTACTCTGCTTAGGAGCACAGCTCCAGCTTTATCTTACCTCCAACTCCTTACTTACAAACCAACTCCACTCCATTAGTAATTCCCTAGGACTCTGTAGTATATAAACCTCCATAACTCCTGTACTTCCCCTCAGTTCGAATATTAACTTAGTCTAACTCCTTCTCTCCACTTGAGTCTCAAAGACTCCCCTCTGTAACCTCCGCTCGACTTGATGTCTAGTACATCTTAAGTCCAACTCCAACCCCTCAGTAAATTCCAGGACAACAGGACTCTTGACAAGGGCGCACCACATACAGTGAAGCCAAGCCCTGTCCGCATAGACAACTCTGGAGTTCCAGAGTTCGTTTCCCCCTCAGAGTTTGCCCATACTTAACATTCACTCACCCTCTCAATTACCCTTGGTACTACATGTGTGGTACTGGAACCTTTGGAATAGTCTTCACACCACTACACAGTGTGCTGAGACTCCTTGGAACCTAAGTTCTCCTCAGAGTATCCCCTTTGAACCCCTTGACCTTAGACCAAACCGATCCTTGCAGATCTTAGAAGTTCTCCTTGGAGTATCCCCCTTGAATCCCTCAACCTTAGACCAAACTGATCCTTGCAGATCTCAGTTGATCTCCTTGCTACCCACCATTAATTATGAAGCCTATGCTCATCTCCACCCAAGCCAAGCATAACAGGTGATAATGTCATTGTGACGAGAAAGAGTATCTGCTGGATCCATCTGAATACTGGAGAGGTGATGGGAAGTCAGGTCAAAGTCCTGTAAGAACATCAACCAATGAGCTTAACAATGGGACAATTTCCCAGATTGCTTGAAGTAAGTCAAGTTCTTGTGGTTGGTAAGGATGGTAATGGGGTGAGAGGTGTCTAGGAGTAATGACACCATTCTTCTAAAGTGTGGATGACAGCAAGCAGTTCGTGGTCATAGATATTATAGTTCCTCTCTGCTGGGAAGAGGGTTTGGAAGAGATAGGCACAGGGGTGGAGATCACCATTAGTGTACTTTTGCATGAGGACAGCTCCTATAGCAGTAAGGAATGTGTCAGTCATAACACAGAAAGGGGGAAGGATGTTGGAGAGGCATAAGATTGGGCATTTGGTAAAGGCGTCCTTGATGGCAAGGAAGGCCTCCTGTTTGGGGGGTTTCTATTTCCATGGGGCATCCTGCTTCATTAGTTCAATAAGAGAGCAGGATAGAATTGAGAAGTCTGGGATAAACTTCCTGTAGAAGTTACAAAACCCTATAAATGACTGGACTGCTGCACAATCATTCCTAGATATTCAACCTTGTTGACATTGAAGGAACATTTCTTGAGTTTGAGAAACAGTTTGTGTTCCTATAGTCATTTGAGGACACATTTCATCTGTTCCTCATGAACAGTGGGGGAGGAGGAATGGATGAGGATGTTGTCCATATAGATGATGAGCCACCCTTCTGCCATTATGTTGCTGAAGTGGTGGTCCATGAGGGCTTGGAAGGTGGTGGGTGAGTTACAAAGTCCAAAGAACATCACCATTGGTTCAAAAAGGCCAAAAGGTATGATGAAAGCTGCTTTCCATTGATCCCTGCTAGGTGAGCCAAGTCCAGCCTATTAGGTAATCTGATCCAGCTTGCTTACAATCTCCACAGGCCAACTTACTTCCATGACCTTCAGTGATTTATGATGATGCATCACCACGCCACACAACATTCACAACACACTCATCACTCCCCTCATTACAAGATTTGAAAACATTTTTGACTTGCTGTCTCAGTTGTTTGAATGGGGGCACCATCAAATCATTCTGGAAGCAACTGGGAATGCCTCCATGGAGGGATCAAAGATTATGTCAGTCCCAGACATCTCCATATGGATCTTGTCCAGGGGGTCTGCTTGGCAACTCATGGCTGCATGCAAGTACATATACCTTTGTAGAGATGGCTTACTTGCAGACTGAGGTGACAGCAATGCAGAAACTGAGGGACTACATCAGCACCCACCCACACACTCTCACCATCATCAGGATCAAAATCATGGAACCTCACTGGTCTTCTCCCAAGCACTTGTTATGCATCAGCAAACAGCATATTGGCAGGGATGTCCTTAGAAATGAGGACTGGCAGCTGAAGCAGACCATGATAAAGAGGAGAGTGTTCACAGTTGTCTGAGATGCATTCACATGGGTTGACATAACTAATGTCAAAATTGACATGTGAATGTGTGAAACAGAGGATCCAATTGACATGGATGTCAATGCAGCAGGTCATCACAGGACTGCCTGTGTGACCACAGTAAGTTCTTTTTTACCTCATCATGGTGGTCTTGAATATATCTAACAAATCTCTTACTATAGACATTAGTACCTCATATTTCCACCAGCACAATAGACCATCTCATCAACAATATGATGAAGAAGTTCCATGATATCATTTCATCATATATTCAACAAACAGTTGCTGATACAAACTCACTGAATGATCTTACTGAGGAAGAGAAAGAGGCATGGGTTGATGAAGTGAATTTGTGGAAATCTTGTTTCCCCCTTTCAATTGGAATAGAATACTCTATTGACTCAAGTCGTGCACATGGTGGACCACCTATCTGCACTACAAAGAATGGCACACATGGCTGCCCAAGCAGCACCTCTCTGACTCTGAAGACAATGCCAGCTATTTGAGTCATGACTCAGGCACAAGAAATTGTGCAGGTGGGGGCACTGGGTCAAATGCAAAATGTCTTTACATTTCCAATCATAAATAGCTTGTCATTTCCCAGCACCACTGCACTTGATCTCTGCTAGTAGTACCTAGCAGTATACAATTTTTTTACTGACTGTATTATCTAACTTGAAACAAGCTATCCACATTATTATACAGCCTCTCCTATTCTTCTGCTCACCCTGATCACTTCATCATGACCTCCAAATGCCTCCTTGATGCACCAGGCATGGCCAATGATTTTTTACCTCAATCTCATCTTGTGGAGTGCATTCAATGTTGTCGGTGTCACACTCGACAAATGCAGTTACATCTGGGAAGCCAACACCTGTGTTGGCTCCCACATGGGGGATGCCCTAGACAACACGTATGTTGCCAGCATCAATTTCAGCAGGATAGCACCTATGTACATTGGAATTGGCCTTGGCACAGGTGCAATTGAGCTCTGGGACATCACCTCATCATGGTATATAGTCAGACTAGGATTTTTCCCAGTCATTGATTCTTCTCTCATGAGACCTCTTGCTGACTCCTGTTGGCAGTGGTTTCACAGATATTGTCTCTGGTCAGTCATTAAACTAACCCAACACTATGTAATATGACAAGTCTTCCATACCCTATTGGAAAGAATATATAACATGCTTCAAAGCACAATAATTTTTCAATGCTATCTTTGCTGGATACACCCAAAAGTGCTACATTGGATGAAGTGACAATCAGTATGTTTGTTGTGTGGCAAATGCCAAAATTGATGCTCTGAAAATGATTGTTCAGTAAATTTTGTTCTATGATAACATCCTATCAAAATTCCAAATTCTAACTACTCTTCTCAACTCATCATCTCAATCATCATGTCTTCCAACTCCAGCCAGCAAGAACTCTACATGTACACCACAAGACTTCTCAGGGCAATCAATAGCCCTAGGGTTATATGTAGACAATTCCAAGCAGAGGGAATGGATTCTTTTGCTTGCCAAAGAAGTGGTAAGTATCAATCAAGTATATTTTCATATTAGCAACTCATTGTTACGAACCCATTTTCTCACCCCTTTCCTTTTCTAGTCATGTGACCTTATTTTTTCTTCATCATGTGACCGTGCAAACCAGATCTAGACCTACAACATGTGTCAACCTTACTGTATGTAGTTAATCTCTGTCAGTCTAGAACATCTAGCACTGCTTCTATTCAATCTCCATTTACCTTACTCATCATAGTTTACTAATACTCACACCATTCATCATTACATAGCCTCACACGCATGGACCAGTGTTATAATAGATACAAACATGTAAAACATATATACCTTGAATCCAACACCCCAAGAACTTCAGTCAAGTTCTTGTTGGGATTCCCTCCTAACTCTCTCTCATCTTTATCAGTCAGTTTAAGTGATTGAGTGGCCCAAGTCATTATTTGATTTGAGGTTGCCAATACTCATTGTCCAACATGAAAAAGCCAAAAGATGTTTCATGCACTACTCATCTGGCGAAGTACACATTCCACATACATATCATGATGGAGCTTGGAGTAAAGCTATGCCTCAAGTCAGCAGACAAGATCTCATTCAATGAAGTCATGGGTGAGGACACCATTGTCAATGAGTCCATTGCCAAGTCATGCTGGAAGAAACAGATCAATGACAACTCTAGTATCCTGGTGGACACAATTCCATCCCACCATCACTCCCATTTCATTGTGCAAAATAGTATATTATCCATAGTAGAATTGTATTGTTTGTACACTCCATGATAATCATGAAGTGCACAGTCTACCATACTATTGTACAGTTATTTCTGTGCATGTACATACATAGGTGATACATTCATGTACAAGATCACTTGGTTTACAATTAAATATATATATGGGCCATTGAACTGTGCCAATGCTGATGTAGATACATAATACATAATATACTATTTGCTCACTTAGATGACTCATCTACCTATTTATATGAAATGGATTGCACAGTTTATCTAGCCATTTGTATAGTTTGCTACTTATGTAAGTGCACAGATATTATAAATTCCATCAGCTATATCTGGTACAAAGCAGTCACAAGTCATTTTGTACCAGATATACAAATTGTGTGACCTAGCCATAATCAATTATCAAAACACTCTAGTATTGTTATCAATCAAAATAATCAACATCAATTTGAATTATAAGCATCTGATTCACATCTTGTATGCAGACTTATGTATATACAATATATATGATTTTATCATATGGCTATATACTATATTTATGCAGATTGTATTGCTTAATTTCAGGCTCCTTTCATATTTATATATATATATTGTTGTATTTATCACTGTGTGATCTGTTGTTATGACATGGACATGAATAAATTGTGTGTGATGTTATTATATCACATGTATATTGAATGTCTATATGTATATAAAGTGTCACCAAATTTTATACATACTAACTGATTAGTGATGCACATGAATTGCCATCATAGTTATGTATTGCTTGTCCACTACTGATATATCTATATCATTCATTTTGTTATGCTAATCCATAGAAATACACAAATATATGAAACAGCTCCATAAATCATACTACTGAGCTACTGCATACTACTAATGTATTTGTAAAAAACTACTAGAATAATTATTTGCTCAGGCTTATACAAAATGCATACAAAGACCATGTGTCAATTTGTGTATAAAATATGTATGAAAAATTAAAACCTTTGTTTTTGATTATTTTCTTCAGCCTAATTTGTATTAGATATATATATATATGGTTATTATAATACAGGTCTGCTTGTATACATATAATATTCATATATCTAACCTTCATTCTTTTTTATCCTGTTAGCATTCACTCTAATGAAAATATGAATATGTTCATGAAAAAATATTGCATCATCATAAATGCCATCAAAAGATACATGGTGAGGGATCAGGCCATGATCATACCAGTCAATGACATTTAATGCTGCTGCCATCCACACTGGGACCAGGAACTCCCATCCTACCCATCCTGCCCTCCAGATATGGGTGGATTAGTATGCTCTCCAGAGCAACCACACTTGATGTGGGGTAGTGGTACACCCCAGCTCGTGCATGCAATGAATTGCAAAGGTAGGAGATGCATTCCCACCTCTCATTCTGAGCTGTGGGAGCAAGGAGAAGGTGAGGAAATGACACGTTCATGCCATGTTGACCAGGGGGCTGTGGAATCAGATAAGGGGGGTTATCTGTTGACTTGAGCCACAGCAAGCATGTTAATGCAAACAATCTTTCCATGTAATGTTTGAGGGTATAATCTGATTACATAATCATAATTTATATAAGCAAGGAAATATATGTAAGTGGCTATACTAAATCACAACTTGAATTTGCAACCAACACCTTCCTCTGTTGGAAAGACAACAAACAAATGAGTACAAATAATATCTGACCAAATTGTAAGTGTCCAATCAATAGAATAAAGCACCTACACCAGGGGGTCTGGTGTGGATCTTTTTTTTTTGCTTCAGTATGTTTTGGGCCTCCAAAATGCATTTTCCACAAATATAAATATATTAAATCTATGAATATTATATGTATACAAACAGACCTGCAGTATAATAACTATATATATATAAAATACAAATTAGACTGAAGGAAATAAAATATATCAATAATGGACAAATATTATATAACTATGATGGTGATTCTATACAATAGTAAGGTAGATTGTGCACTTTATGATCATCATGGAGTGTAAAAACAATACAATTCTACTATGGATGGTATACTGTGTAGACATTATATGATACTATTTTGTGACTATACATCCTTACAATACATAATAGTATACATTATATTCATTTTGTACATATTATGGAGCAACTATGCTAGTTGTTTTAATCCTGACCTAGGTCTCATTGTGATCAATTACCAAAAGACAAAAAGTATAGTGCAAGTTACATTAGCAAAACAACAGATTTCACACAGATTTTAGGTCTGTGGTCTGTGCAGCTCTATATAGCTTTGTACAGTTCTGTACATAGGGGGGGTGTTTTGCTGATGTTGCCTATAGTGTACAAACATTGTAAAGTGTATTAAAGTGTAGGAAAATGTACAATTTGTATATCTATGTAGCATTGTTGTATCTTAACCATATCTTGCTCATTTTTCAATAGATTTGGATGAGTGAGTGGTTGTTTGGATGATTATATAAGCAGTGACACATATTACAGCATGTATATCCAGGACAAACATTAGACTGGTGACCAATCCGTCTAAAAGAGGCAAGCTGTCGATAGACGGACTGGTAAAACTCATTGGCGTTTACTAGGGCTGAGCGGATTCTCCAAGTCACCTGACATTTAGCCAATGAGAAAACACCTCTTTTGCATGATGAAAACTCGAGAAAACATATTAATGAGTCACCTGACATTTAGCCAATGAGAAAACACCTCTTTAGCACAATGAAAACTCAAGAAAACATATTAATGCATTAAATATGAAGCACGATGATAAGATAAGAGATAAAGGCATGATTGAGTTTCCTGCTGCTCAGCACATTGACCGATGGATTCACTGAGGGCCACCATCATTCACAGCATTCGACATACTGCATTGGACGTGCTTAATCAAACTGTGCAAGAGTTGATTCAAGATTAGCTACCTACTGAATACCTGTCCACACTCACCGATGACGAGAAGGTCGATGCAATCCAAGCATGTCTGATAATCTGGATTCTCACCCAGGATGCTATTATTTCTTGTGTTTTTCAGCTTCAAGCTTCCCTTGCCATGTTACACCATCGCAATACCATGATCATTGCTGGTACCGGAGCTGGTAAGACACTGTGCTTGTTAATCCCAATGCTCTTGCAGCCAGGGTCGATATCGATCACTATATCACCGCTCAAATGTCTGCAGACAACTCAGGTGAGAGTTAGGTTCAAGTTACTGTCTGTATGCGAGAATTGTAGCATGCTTACTTGAACAGGTGCTGGAATGTCGAAAATATGGCATCAGCACTATTGCCATCAATGAAGATACCCCAGATGATGGAGAGTTGTGGGAGGTATGCCCTTCTGCAAGGTTTATTCCTA
>JBBPQN010000143.1:0-24747 GCA_038092575.1 Boletus subluridellus | reverse complement strand
GGGAGAACTTGATCTGGTACCCTCCCTTCGGACTCGGAGCTCAAGATAGGAAAGCGTGAGGTTGGGGTACTTGTGCCGCGTTTTGCACGCTGGAGCGTCACGTCACAAAAAAAAAAGGCTGGACGGATGCCTTGGAAAAAGATGAATCATAAGAGTGGGTGTTGTTCGATAAATCTGTACGTGGACAATGCTCGTGTCTTCAAGTTAGCCCCAATCGAGAATGCGCACGCAATGAGGGAAAAAACCTATCCCAGTTTAGCTGATATGAACAAGGGCCGTCGGTAGGGCAAAATCCGACTGGGAGACTCAACGCCCGACGAGTGTTGGCTGTCGGACGCTTTGCCACCGTCATTATGGACGACAGGGGCGGATGTTTTCGGTATCGACACCAAGGTGAGACACGTATGTTGACCACAGCTGTTGTTTCCCGACTCAACGAAGGGGAAGTTTGTGTTGTTAACCAGAAGGAAATTGAATATAGATTGCTGTCGCTGATCTATGCCAGGTCCATGTTCCAGACAAGTCGTGTATGGTGGTCAGTTTTGCGTCGCTTCGCCGACGATCTTTGAACAACTACGAGTCGCTGCTTGATCAAAAGGCCAAAAGTGCAGAGTATGGCCAAGGTAAGGGTTAAAGATGAGGACAAACGCTCTGCAAGACGATATTGACACATCATATACTAGACTGCTTGGGGGGAGCCACTCAGACCGGTTTGTCAGTGGGGTGTTATCGAAAAGAATGCTCGGGATGTGAACATGGAGGGAAACGAACGATGTGCAGGGTTACGGCGCAGGACGTGAGTGCGTAGTAATACCAGCGGTGACTACGAGAGATTTGAAGTGCATGAACGGGTTCGCGTTCGAATTAGCACAAGTCACTTAAGTGGAGATGACAGACTCTGTCACATTCAAAGGTTAGACTGTTTGTCGGAGTAACGCACACCGACTCACCGGTAGCAGCAAAGACGGGATCCCAGTGGTATGCTGTGCAAGGGATGTCCCACTATAGTGCCACAGGAGGATAGGCCCATCCCCGAAACGGATCCCGAATATGTGGTATAGCTGTTACTAATAGCGAGAGGCTGTAGTGGGGGCCATCAGCAAAATGTTATATGACTTTTTGGGTCTTTGGTGTCTTCGGAAGAGACCAAAGATCCAAAAAGACCCAAAGACGCCAAAGTAACTGGTTTCGCCAAAGAGCAGAAAAGTAGTATCGAATGTGAGTCGGCAGAGGGGATAACTTCTTAAGAAGCGTGTCCGCACCACGTGACTCGGTGCCAGACTGTCCGAGTCGTCACGAACGCGGCTTCGAGTTACTCGTCGCGGGCGCGACAGCGTTCCCTGCGATGTTGGGTCCGGACGTTGTTGACGGAACCTCTGACGGCGCTGTCGTCTACGGTCAGGCGCTATAGCGCGTGTTTCACGACGTTGTGGGTGTATCGGGCGTGAGGCGTACGTTTCGAGTAGGTAGTAGCGCGAATACTGCTTCATAGTTTTTATCTCACTGCCATAAGTTACAGGATGGACTAAACGAAGAGCGTCCATCGTTCCAATGAACCCAAGTGGAAACCCCCCAAGTAGCAGTAAAACATGTCTTTTGAAAACGTGTATCAAGTATCCGAATTTGTTATGCAAACAACTTGAAAGTCCTTTGTCCTATTTTATCAATGAGCATCATGCACGTCAGAGAACGATGGTGAACTCGCACCTATTAGCCATCGGCTCGATTATCAGAGCCCGCAGCAAGACGCGTCAACTTCCGCCGACGTGACCTGGACTTTGCCAACGCTATATGCCAACCCACCCGTGAGCGCGTTCATCGCCTCCTCGGACAGATTAAACCCATCCCCAGCAGCATCCACCGCCAAGGCGAAGAGCGACGTGTCACCGTAGGTAAGATTGTAACACGCGCCACATGCAGGCGAGTTCCAGGTCACGGTGTACGCACCACCGACGTTAGGGAAGTTAGGGAGGGATCCGAGGGTGGTGTAGCCTTTGGTTATGAGACCGTTGTCGCCGTTGGAACAGGCGACGGACGAGAGCGGGAGGGATGGATCGTCGTACATGTTGTCATACGTGACAGGCTCAGTCATCTGCGCAAAGGCGGGGAGAACAAACGCGAGGGCGGCGGTGACAGAGACGAACTTCATGGTGGTAGTAGTAGATGAGGAGGCTGAGTAGAAAGTCAAGAGCTCAGAGCGGTCGAAGCGGACGGACTGGGGGGACAGACTCTATCGCAGGTCGTCCATTTATACGTTCCCCGCCCGAGCATTTGTTACGCAAGCTGATGGACGAGAACACGCGGAAAACATACCTTGCTTCACTTTTGGGAAGCTCACACCGATCATTTGACGCCCGGGTTCTTGTTCTGCAGCGGAAAGGTCAGTTGACTGAGCGACACGGTGAGGCAGGACCGCTATCAGCCAGACGTAGCCACAGGATCTGGCACAAAGACAGCAAGGTGTCCGAGAGGCAGTTCATTAGCACAGCGACGGCGTCGCGAACGTCGAGTCGGGGTTCAGCACTCCGTCCCCCGCTATTCTCATGACGGTGCCTTCTTCCCATATACTAGCGCGCGTGATATGAGTTCTTTGCCTATAAACAAGATTAGTGATGACCGGATGAACATTGCTGTAGGTGCTGAAACATCCCCAGACTCTGGAGCATCATAAATCTACCACTCGAAGAGCTTCGTGGATTCAGTAGACCTTGTGATCAGCCTCGAGTCCGACAAGTTTCGTAAACACGCGCGCCTGGTGGCATCGGTCCGTCTCAATATTTACACCCCATAAACCTGTGTCTGGGAACCGATCATATCGGAAATTCAGTTGGCAAAATGTAATGGCAGACCAATGATTAATGATCGCCGCAGGAACGCAAGTATGATTCCTATATTTACGCCCGTCAATGTTTGCCAGCAATGCGTGCCTGAACGCACATGGTTAGAGAAGCCTCTCATGGCCCTCACATTTCTAAGCAAATTTCGCTATAGTCCAAGGAAATATTCCGTTAACGGGCAGAATCTCGAGCTCGTATGTGATGTTCTAGAGGACATACAGGTTAGCATTCTATCCGGAATGTATCTTGTAGGTATAGAAAGAAAAAAAAAGGATTATGCACAAGACGAAAGGCGGAAGAGATCGAGCTAGTTTCGACTCGGAATTTGGAGACATGCTCGATATTCATGACTGCGATCAACACATCGCCGAGTGCAGGGTGGATGGGATGGCTTACTGATTAATATTTCAGGCCACGCGCTTTCGTCGATACTCGAGCCGCGGTAATCGTGGCCCAACCAAGACTCGCAGGACGACCGTTCGTGAGGTCATCCATGGCCACCCGAGAGATAATGAACCCTTCATAGTCATATTGTCAATGGCGGTGATACTGGGAGATGTGGGAACGCCTTGTACGTCGGTGTATGTGAATTCCAGTGCCGCGGTAACGCGAGTCCCACGAGAGTATCTGAGGGGCGCCTCCGATGTAGGGGAAGGTAGGGAGGGGGTGAAAGGTTTTATACCTGGCGGCAGGGAGGCCATGCTCACCGTTCTCGAGCAGGAAACGTTGCTGAGGGAGTTCTGACCATCGTCGTAGATGGTGGCATACGACACACTGTACGTCGTGGTGTAACAGAACGCAGGAGCAACAAGGGCGAGTACAGCAGCAACGGCAAAGTGCCTCATGGTGCAGAAGATGTTGGGGGATTGGAAGGACCGGCGAGAGTGAGGGACCATAAGCTACTGAGCCTTCCCAAATCCCTTGTCCTCCCGATCTCGTGATGAAAGTTGGAGTCTTTCGGCTTCCCCTGGTAGGAAGGTGACTTCTTTCTGCAAGGGGACCACTTGTCAATCTCAATGAGGATTGATACCTTCCAGTTCGGCGAATTTGCTAAAGCTTCACTATCTGAATGCAGCGGATGTGGAGGGCAGGGTGTACTTCAAAGTGTAGGAAGTCGGCCTCACGTGTGCACAATTCTGCGGGTGCACGTCACTAAGCACATCCATCAGACGAATCTGCCCATTGACGTTGAGTGTCACCGATTGTTCCTTACTTCGTCACAAATACGGTAGGTATCCGGATGACTGCTACCCTCGGAAGCGAGCCAGAAAGGCAAGACCACAGCGATAGTTGGAAGTGAGGCGCAGACCGTGATTCCAGTCCGACAGTTTGTAACTTTTCAGCCGACTTCTACGGGACGTATACGAGTGGGGATCACGGACTCTGTCGCAATCAAAGGTTAGACTGTCTGTCAGAGTAACGGACATCGAGCGCTAGTCAGCAAAGACAGGATCCTGGTATGCTGTGCAAGGGATGTCCCACTATAGTACTGCAGGAGGATAGGCCCATCCCTGGAATAGATTCCGTATATGTGGGATGGCTGCTACTAGCCAGAGGCTCTATCGAATTCGAGTTAGCAGAGGGGGATAGGTTGAATGCCGGCCCGGGAACTGCCGATATATGAGTATATGAGTCCTTGGCACAAGCAGTGACACTTTGACTAACTTCTTGACCTGCTGCGCACAATGAATCCAGACGACCGTCCGAGGAACGCATCGGCTCCAGTGCTGGTCAAGCTAGCCCATGCATCTGCGCCGTTCCTTTCCACATTTCTTTTAATCCATCTTTCGGCCCCCGTGCTCACGAACGTGGGCGGCTCGAACCTGTCTTCCAATCTCATGGTATGTGTCAAAAAGCGCTTGGCAAGATACACTCACCCACGGACGAATATATGTCGTGTGCGACATCACGAGTAGCTCTTGGGAAGGGAGTACTACCAAACCCCGTTCGGAGAGAAGTATCTTCTTCTAACGCCGTTCGTGATACACGTTGCATCGGGTGTCACCCGGAGACTCCTCGCACCCGCCTCCAAACAGCCCCGAAAACTCACGAGCCTGTTGAGCCTCGCGGGCTATGCGTCCCTCGTCTTCCTGCCTATCCATGTCTTTACACACCGACTCGCCCCGACCGACACGTCCTCGCCCATCTTGGCTGTCGGACCGGCCGAGTTGGACTACGAGTTCGTGAAGACGGGTCTGAGTCGGTTCCCGTGGCGTAGTTGGGCGTTGTATACCGGGCTCGTGGTGGGCGTGTTGGTGCATGCCGTGGAGGGGGTGAACATCCTCCGTACCACGTGGCTCGGTGCCAGAATGTCGTCGCGAGCGCGAAAACTCGTCGCTGGCGCGGCGGCGCTCCCTGTAATACTGGGACTCTGGACGTTGTCGAGAGAGCCTCTGATGGCGTTGTCGTCTACGGTCGAGCGCTATGGCGCGTGTTTCACGACGTTGTGGGTGTATCGGGTGTAAGGCGTACGTCTCGAATAGGTAGCGTAAATACTACTTCAGAGTCCTTTATCTCACTACCACAAGTTACAAATTGTACCAAACGAGTAGTGTCCATCTTCCTAATGAACCCAAGTGGAAACCCCCAAGTAGCAGTAAAACATGTCTTTTGGAAGTGTGTGTCAAGTATCCGAATTTGTCATGCAAGCAAAGTCCTTTATCCTGTTTCATCAATGAGCATCATACACGTCAGAGGACGAACTTGGTGAACTCGTACCTATTAGCCGTCGATTTGATTACTAGAGCCCGCAGAAAGATGCGGCAACTTCCGTCGACGTGACCTCGACTCTGCCAAGTTCGACCGCCAACCCGCCCGTGAGCGTGTTCATCGCCTCCTCGGACAGATTAAACCCGTCGAGAGCAACGTCCACCGCCAAGACGTAGATCGACGTGCTACCGTAGGTGACTTCGTAACACGTGCCACATGCGGCCGAGTTCCAGCCGGTCACGGTGTACACACCTCCGAGGTTGGGGAAGGTAGGGAGGGATCCGAGGGTGGTGTAACCTTTGGTCATGAGACCGTTGACGCCGTCGGAGCAGGCGACGGACGTGAGCGAGAGGGATGCATCATCGTACGTCGTGTCGTACGAGAGACTCTCAGACACTTGTGCAAAGGCGGGGAGAGCGAACGCGAGGGCGGCGGCGGCGAGAGAGACAAACTTCATGGTGGTAGTGGATGAGGAGGCGGAATAGAAAGTCAAGAGCTCAGAACGGTCGAGGCGGACGGGCTGAGGGGACAGACTCTGTCGCGAGTCGTCCATTTATATGTTCTATGCCCGAGCGTGTGTCACGCGAGCTGGTGCACGAGAATACGCGGAGAACATACCCTGTTTCACTTTTGGAAAGCTCACACCGATAAGTCAACACCCGGGTTCTTCTTCTGCAGCGGGAAGCTCAGTTGACTGAGCGGGACGGTGAGGCGGGACCGCTATCGGCCAGATGTAGCCGTAGGGTCTAGCATAAGGCAGCAAGGTGTCCGAGAGTCCTGGTAGAGGCAGTTCATTAGCACAGCGACGGTGTCACGAACGTCGAGTCGGGTTCAGCACTGCTCCGACCCTTATTCTCATGACGGTGGCTTCTCCCCTATACCACTCGCGCGTGTGATATCGGTTCTTTGCCCATGGCCAAGATTAGCGATCTCCGGATGAACATTGCTGTGTTGAAACTTCCCTAGACTCTGGAACATCATGAGTGTACCACCGAAGAGCCGCGTGGCGTAACCTTGTGATCAGCCTTGAGGCAAGTTTCATAAACGTGCGAACCCGATGCGGTCCGTCTTGCTATTTACCCCTCATAAATATGTCTGGGAACTGATCATATCGGCAAGTTAGTTGGCAAAATGGAATGGCAAGGCCAATGATTGCCGCAGGAGCGCAAGTATAATTCCAGTACTTCGTCGAGGCTCCTTGGCTGCCCTCATCATTCCTTGGCTGCTCCCCTTCCAACCTCGGGGGGCCATTCATCAACGTGCCACCAGCCTGCGTCTCTGCCTGCTGGAAACGCGAATGAGGGTCCCTCCACTAAATTGGCTAGGCAGTAGCACAGGTGAAACCCCGGGTGTTGGGAGTTGTACCCGCGCCCGCACCCGCACCCGCAAACGTGAATGCGTGATATTCGCATTAGTGTTCATGTTTGCTTCAACGAGTGAAGGAAAGGGGTGAGCGAAGGAAAGGGATGAACGAGCAGTGAACACACGGTCACGCACAAAAATGCGAACGTGAACCAGTGGACGAGTGGAATGAGTGGTTGTGAATGTGCGACTCGGAAAGAGGGGGTCTCTGGGTGGACGAATGCGATCACGTTTCACGATCCGTTGCGCGTTATCAACTTGATCACAAACACGGTGAATGTTTGGGTCGTGTTCATATACGAGGGTGAGGGTATTGACGAATCGAACGATATGAAAAAAGACTACGGATACGGGTCACATGAGCGTGACCCGTACTAGAAATTGGACGGCCGTGCGCGTTTGAAGGGCCTCAAGTTCACGCCGCCACCACCAATCTAATCGGATCCACAAGGTTGTCGATTTATACTTATATCATGCATCAAATCACAGCCCTCAAGACGGAAAATTCACCCTCCCTGTTTCCATTTTTTTTCTACTGGTGGACGGATTCTCGACTAAGTATGTGTGGACCCCTCCCGACGACCGAGTTCCCCGAGACAAGAAATAGAAATACCCAGACATCAGATATCAAACATATCAGAACATGCAGGCTTGTGAGGGCCCAGGGCATGCGAGAGGAGTCGGGACGTGGCGATGACGATCGGGAGTGCCTGAGCGATGGCGACGGCGTCAGAAGGGGTGGAATACGAGACGGCAAGGACTCGGACGGCGCAACGAGCGTCGAGCGGCGCACGTCACGACTCGAAACGAGTCGATACGCAGTCGCTAGTTAAAAACATGGCCCGTCAGCACGAACGATACGAACGCAAGACGAGCGGCGTATCTGAGCCACCCGCACCACCTAGCAATGACCACAGGCAACCCATCAAGCCCGTAGACCCACTGCATTGACGAGGAAGCTCAAACTACAACCTAGAAATATCGGTCGAGCAGAATGGACATACCAAGTCAAACGGTCGCGTCAGGACCATATCGAGCGAATCACAGCTATCGAATGCGATGTACACGGAGTATAGATGCAGCAGGAGCGCTCCCAAGGCGCGAAATGCGAGCGCGACGGCATAGCAGTCGATCGGAGGCGGCGACCGCGCGCACGAACTATATATAGCGCGAGCGCGACTACGAGTCGCGACTTCAGGTACATAGGTACATAACCGCTCGAACGCGGTAGCACTTCGCTGAGACGTGTCGTACATCAATGCCCAACGACATTTCTGTATAGATCTTCGATTGTTCATTTGAACATTCATTAAGGTATTTTTTAGATTTCCTTCTTATATCTTTGTCCCAGTGACCAAGTTTATCTACCAATTGGAAGTTCATCACCCTATACAGAGTCGTGGACAATACAGCAAAAACTCATGAACGTTACTCCTGAAAGCCCAGGCCATGACCTGAGATAATGTGTGGCCCGCGCCAGGGCTTTCAGGCCAAGCCAGGCCTGGTACATCACTTCGGAAGATTCCACGAGATCGGAAGGACAATGGATTTAAGAAGTCCCAGCAGCTTATGGTCGCCCACTCTCGCCGGTCCTTCCCAATTCCCCAGCATCTTCTACACCATGAGGCTCTTTGCCGTTGCTGCTATACTCGCCTTTGTTGCTCCTGCATTCTCTTACACCACGACGTACGGTGTGTCGTATGCCACCATCTACGACGATGGTCAGAACTCCCTCAGCAATGTTTCCTGCTCGAACGGCGAGCATGGCCTCCTTACCGCCGGATATAAAACCTTTGACTCCCTCCCTACCTTCCCCTACATCGGAGGCGCCCCTCAGATATTGTCGTGGGACTCACGCTACTGCGGTACCTGTTGGGAACTCACGTACACCGACGCACAAGGCGTTTCGACGTCTGTCAATATCACCGCCATTGACACTGGGGATCATGACGATGAAGGGTTCATTATCTCGCAGGAGGCCATGGATGACCTCACGAACGGTCGTGCTGCGAGTCTTAGTAAGGCCATGGTTACCGCGGCTCAGGTATCGAAGAAAGCGTGCGGCCTGGAATATTAATCGGTAAGCCATCACATCTACCCTGCGCTCGGCGATGTGTTGACCGTGGCCACGAATATCGGGCATGTCTCCAAGTTCCGAGTCGATACCAGCTCGATCTCTTTCGTCTTTCGTCTTGTGCCTGATACTTTTTTTTAATCTTTGTATGTTTGCAAGACCCGTTCGGGGTGGAATGCTAACCTGTATGTCCTCTAGAACACCTCGTACGAATTCGGGATTGATTCTGCCCGTTGATGGAATAGTTACTTGGGCTGTAGCGAAATTTGCTTGGAAATGTAATGGTCATTAGAGGCTTCTACCTGACAGTGTACGTCCAGGCACACATTGTTTGCAAACTTTGACGGGCGTGAGTATACGAATCAAACGTTTTTATCTTGTTCAGTTGGTGCTTGTCGTAAGTTCCACCAGTCGTGTTTACTTCATGTAGTCCTGTTCCTGGTTCTGTTGCTGTACCGTACCATGTCATAACTCATGTGTACACTGTATATAATATTCAATATTGTTACCAGTCTCGAGACCGAGTGAGATGCATAGAATCGTCTGAAAAAATCCTACTATAGACCTTGACCACCCCGATCTCAACTCGGACTCCCTGACGATTCATGTCGGATGTGGTGAGTCTTCCAGCTTACTACGAGTGACTTGGAATATACTATTTTTCTCCTTTTGAGTTATACCACTGTTCCAACGTTCTGCATTGATGAACACAAAGGCAAGCCAAAACTTAACTACCTTTGCCAAGCAAAACGTCATTTAACTCATCGCGGGCGCGGCGGCACTCCCTGTAATATTGGAATTCTGGATGTTGTCAAGAGAGCATCTGATGGCGCTGTCGTCTACAGTCGAGCGCTATAGCGCGTGTTTGACAATTCACGACGTTGTGTGTGTATCGGGTGTGATACGTACGCTTCGAGTAGGTCGCGTGAATACTGCTTCAGAGTCTTTATCTCACTGCCAGTCCGCCACAAATTACAGGATGTACCAAACGAAGAGCGTCCATCTTCCAATGAACCCAAGTAGAAACTCCCCAAGTAGCAGTAAAACATGTCCTCTGAAACCGTGTATCAACCACCCGAATTTGTCATACAAGTAAAGTTCTTTATCCTGGTTCATGAATGAGCATCATACACGTTAGAGAACGATGGTGAACTCGTACCTATTAGCCATCGGCTCAATTATGATTATTAGAGCCCGCAGCAAGACGCGTCAACTTCCGCCGACGTGACCTGGACTTTGCCAACGGCATATGCCAACCCACCCGTGAGCGCGTTCATCGCCTCCTCGGACAGATTAAACCCATCCCCAGCAGCATCCACCGCCAAGGCGAAGAGCGACGTGTCACCGTAGGTAAGATTGTAACATGCGCCGCATGAGGGTGAGTTCCAGGTCACGGTGTATGCACCACCGACGTTAGGGAAGTTAGGGAGGGATCCGAGGGTGGTGTAGCCTTTGGTTATGAGACCGTTGGCGCCATTGGAACAGGCGACGGACGAGAGCGGGAGGGATGGATCGTCGTACATGTTGTCATACGTGACAGGCTCAGTCGTCTGTGCAAAGGCGGGGAGAGCGAACGCGAGGGCGGCGGCGGCAGCGAGAGAGATGAACTTCATGGTGGTAGTAGTAGATGAGGAGGCGGAGTAGAAAGTCAAGAGCTCAGAACGGTCGAAGCGGATGGATTGGGGGGACAGACTCTATCGCAGGTCGTCCATTTATACGTTCTCTGCCTGAGCGTGTGTTACGCAAGCTAATGGACAAGAACACGCGGAAAACATACCTTGCTTCACATTTGGAAAGCTCACACCGATAATTTGACGCCCGGGTTCTTGTTCTGCAGCGGAAAGGTCAGTTGACTGAGCGACACGGTGAGGCAGGACCGCCACCAGCCAGATGTAGCCACAGGATCTAGCACAAAGACAGCAAGGTGTCCGAGAGGCAGTTCATTAGCACAGCGATGGTGTCACGAACATCGAGACGGGTTCAGCACTCCGTCCCCCGCTATTCTCATGACGGTAGCTTCTCCCCTATGCCACTAGCGCGAGTGATATGGGATCTTTGCCTATAGCCAAGATTAGTAATGACCGGATGAACATTGTTGTAGATGCTGAAACATCTGCAGACTCTGGAGCATCATAAATCTACCACTCGAAGAGCTTCGTGGATTCAGTAGACCTTGTGATCAGCCTCGAATCCGACAAATTTCGTAAACATACGCGCCTGATGTCATTGGTCCGTCTCAATATTTACGCCACATAAACCTGTGTCTGGGGACCGATCATATCGGAAAGTTAGTTGGCAGAATTGAATGGCAAGGTTAATGATTGCCGCAGGAACGTAAATATGATCAATTTACGCCCGTCAAAGTTTACCAGCAATGCGTGCCTGAATGTGTAAAGGCGGGGGTTAAAGATGAGGACAAAGGCTCTGCAAGACAATATTGACACATCATATACTAGACTGCTTGGGGAGGAGAGCCACTCAGAGGGGAGTTATTGAAAAGAATGCTCGGGATGATGAACATGGAAGGCGAGACGAACGATGTGCAGGGTTATGGCGCAGGTCGTGAGTGCGTGACCCCAGGGTCCAGCGGTGACTACGAGAGATACCAGACGCATGAACGAGTTCGCGTTCGAATTAGCACCAGTCACTCGAGTGGAGACGACAGACTCTGTCGCTATCAAAGGTGAGACTATCTGTGAGAGTAACGCGCACCGATCGTTAGCCTTCAGCAAAGACGGAATAGTACTACAGGAAGATAGGCCCATCCCTGGAACAGATCCCGTATATGTGGGATGGCTGTTACTAGCCAAAGGCTCTATCGAATTCGAGTTGGCAGAGGGGGATAAGTGGCGTGCTAGTGCATGCCGTGGCACCACATAAAGTTCCACTGGTTCCACTGGACTCAGGAGTGAACAATGAACATCCTCCGCACCACGTGACTCGGTGCCAGACTGTCGTCACGAACGCGGCAAATCGTCGCGGGCGCAGCGGCGCTCCCCGTACTAATGTTGGGACTCTGGACACTGTCGAGGGAGCCTCTAATGGCGCTGTCGTCTACGGTTGAATGCTATAACTCGTGTTTCACGACGTTGTGGGTGTATCGGGTGTAAGGCGTACGTTTCGAGAATGTAGCCCGAATACTATTTCAGAGTTCTTTATCCTATTGCCACACTTAGTCACAAGATGTACAAAACGAGTAGCGTCCATTTCCCAGTGAACTCAAGTGAAAACTCCACAAGTAGCAGTAAAACATGTCTGTATCAAGTATCCGAATCTGTTATGCAAGGTAAAAGTCCTTTGTCCTGTTTCATCAATGAGCATTATACACGTCAGAGAACGAACTTGGTGAACTCGGACCTATTAGCTGTCGGCTCGATTACTAGAGCCCGCAGAAAGACGCGTCAACTTCCGTCGACGTGACGTTGACTTTGCCAACGGCATATGCCAACCCGCCCGTGAGCGTGTTCATCGCCTCCTCGGACAGATCGAACCCATTGCCAGAAACATCCACCGCCAAGACGGAGAGCGTTGTGCTACCGTAGGTGAGATTGTAACACGTGCCGCATGCGGGCGAGTTCCAACCGGTCACGGTGTACACACCGCCGAGATTGGGGAACTTAGGGAGGGATCCGAGGGTGGTGTAGCCTTTGGATATGAGACCGTTGGCGCCGTTGGAGCAGGCGACGGACGTGAGCGGGAGGGATGCATCGTCATAATAATTGGAATACGTGACGCTCTCAGTCACCTGTGCAAAGGCGGGGAGAGCGAACGCGAGGGTGGCGGCGGCGAGAGAGACGAACTTCATAGTGGTAGTAGATGAGAAGGCGGGATAGTATGTCAAGAGTTCAGAACGGTCGAGGTGAACGGGCTGAAGGGACGCAGACCATGTCGCGCGTCCATTTATATGTTCTATGCCCGAGTGCCTGTCACATAAGCTGATGGACGAGAATACGGTGTGAAGAACATACCTTGCTTCACTTTTGGAAAGGTCACACCGATAAGTTGACGCCCAGGTTCTTGTTCCGCAGCGGAAAGTTCAATTGACTTGACGAGACGGTGAGGCGGGACCGCTATCGGTCAGATGTAGCCGCAGGATCTAGCACAAAAACAGCGAGGTGTCCGAGAGTCCTGGTGGAGGCAGTTCATTAACATAGCGACGGTGTCACGAAACGCCGAGCCAGGTTCAGCACTGCCGTCCCCCGCCATTCTCCTGACGGTGGCTTCACCCCTATACCACTAACGCGCGTGATATGGGTTCTTTCCCCATGGCCAAGGTTAATGATCGCCAGATGAACACTGTTGTGCTGAAATTTCCCCAGACTCTGGAAGCATCATGAATCTACCACTCGAAGAGCCGTGTGGAGTAAACCTTGTGATCAGCTTCGAGACTGACAAGTTGCGTAAACATGCGAGCTTAATGGCATCCGTCCGCCTTACTATTTATGCCTCACAAACTTGTGTCTGGGAACCGATCGTATCGGAAGTCGAGTTGGCAGAACGGAACGGCAAGGCTAATGATTGCCGCAGGAACGTAAGTGTGATTCCTATGTTTACGCCCATCAAAGCTTGCCGGCAGTGCGTGCCTGAACGTACACCATTAGGTAGAAGCCCTTAATGACCCTTACATTTCCAAGCAAATCACGCGACAGTCCAAGGGACAACTCCGTTAACGGGTAGAATCTCGAGCTCGTACGTGGTATTCTAGAGGACATACAGGTCAGCATTCTATCCGGAATGGATCTTGCACACATACAAAGCAAAAAAAAGTATTAGACACAAGACCAAAGCCCAAAGACGAAAGAGATCGAGCTGGCATCGAGTCGGAACCTGGAAACATGTTCGATATTCATGACTATGGTCAATACATCGCCGAGTGCAGGGTGGATGGGATGGCTTACCGATCAATGTTTCAGGCCGCGCGCTTTCTCCGATACCCGAGCCGTGGCAACTGTGGCCCTACTAGGACTCGCAGCACGACCGTTCGTGAGGCCATCCATGGCCTCCCGCGAGATAATGAACCCTTCATCGCCATGGTCCCGGTGTCAATGGCGGTGATATTGAAGGACGTGGGAACGCCTTGTGTGTCGGTGTATGTGAGTTCCGGTGCCGCAGTAACGCGAGTCCCACGACAATATCTGAAGGGGAGGGAGGGAGGGATTCAAAGGTTTTCTGCCTGGCGGTAAGGAGGCCATGCTCGCTGTATGAGCAGGCAACGTTGCTAAGCAAGTTCTGACCATCATCGTAGATGGTGGCATACGACACACTGTACGTCCTGGTGTTAGAGAACGCAGGGGCAACAAGGGCGAGTACAGCAGCAATAGCAAAGAACCTCATGGTGTAGAAGATGTTGGGAGATTGGGAAGGACCGGCGAGAGTGGGCGACCACCAGCTGCTGGGACCTCGTCACAAATGTGGTAGGTACCCAGATGACTGCTACCCTTGGAAGCAAGACAGAAAGGCAGAACCATAGCAATAGTTGGAAGTGAAGCGCAGACCGTGATTCTAGTCCGACAGCTCATAACTTTTCACCCGACTTCTACGGGACGTGTTCGGGCGGAGATCACGAACCCTGTTGCAATCAAAGGTTAGACTGTCTGTCAGAGTAACGGACATCGAGCGCTAGTCACAGCGGTATGCTGTGCAAGGGATGAGCCACTATAGTACTGCAGGAGGATAGGCCCATCCCTGGAACAGATTCCGTATATGTGGGATGGCTGTTACTAGCCAGAGGCTCTATCGAATTCGGGTTGGCAGAGAGGGATAACTTGTAGCGTGTTCAAGTTGGTGCATGCCGTGGCACTTCCGAAGGGAAGTTCCACCGGAAAGAGTGAACATCCTCCGTACCACGTGACTCATGTCATCACGATTCACGAACGCGGCAAGTTACTCGTCGCTGGCGCGGCGGCCCTCCGACCTGTAACTTTCTCTGGAAGTTGCCGAGAGAGTCTCTGACGGCGCCGTCGTCTACGGTCGAGCGCTATGGCGCGTGTTTCACGACGTTGTGAGTGTATCGGGTGTAAGGGGTACGTCTCGAATAGGTAATGTGAATATTGCCCCACAGTCCTTTATCTCACTGCAACAAGTTACAAGATGTACCAAACGAGTAGCGTCCATCTTCCGAATGAACCAAAGTGGAAACCCCCCAAGTAGAAGTAAAACATGTCCTTTGAAACCGTGTATCAAGTATCTCAATTGGTTATGAAAACAGCTTGAAAGCCCTTTGTCCTGTTTCATCAATGAGCATCATGCACGTCAGAGAACGACGGTGAACTCGCACCTATTCGCCATCGGCTCGATTATTAGAGCCCGCAGAAAGAAGCGTCAACTTCTATCGACGTGACCTGGACTCTGCCAAGGTCATATGCCAACCCGCCCGTGAGGTTGTTCATCGCCTCCTCGGACAGATTAAACCCATCGAGAGCAACGTCCACCGCCAAGACGGAGAGCGTCGTGCTACCGTAGGTGAGGTTGTAACACGTGCCACATGCGGGCGAATTCCAACCGGTCACAGTGTATGCGCCACCGAGGTTGGGGAAGGTAGGGAGGGATCCGAGGGTGGTGTAGCCTTTGGGTATCAGACCGTTGGCGCCGTCGGAGCAGGCGACGGACGTGAGCGGGAGGGATGCGTCATCGTACGTATTGTCGTACGAGAGACTCTCGGACACCTGTGCAAAGGCGGGGAGAGCGAACGCGAGGGCGGCAGCGGCGAGAGAGATGAACTTCATGGTGGTAGTAGAGGAGGAGGCGGAAGAAGGATTCAAAAGCTCAGAAGGGTCGAGGCGGTGGGCTGAGGGGACGCAGACCCTATCGTGGGTCCATTTATATGTTCTATGCCCGAGCGTGTGTCACGCAAGGTGGTGCACAAGAATACGCAGAGAACATACCTTGCTTCACTTTTGGAAAGGTCACACCGATAAGTTGACGCATGGGTTCTTCTTCCGCAGCGGAAAGGTCAGTTGACTGAGCGAGACGGTGAGGCGGGACCGCTATCGGCCAGATGTAGCCGCAGGACCCAACATAAAGACAGCGAGGTGTCCAAGAGTCCTGGTGGAGGCAGTTCATTAGCACATGTCACGAAACGTCGGTCGGGTTCAGCACTGCCACCCCCGCCAGTCTCATGACGGTGGGCTCTCCCCTATATGTACCACTTGCACGCGTGATATGGGTTTTTTCCCCATGACCGAGATTAATGACTGCCGGATGAACATTGCTATGTTGAAACTTCCGCAGACTCTGGAACGTCACGAATCTACCACTCGAAGAGCCGCATGGGGTAGACCTTGTGATCAGCTTCGAGATCGACAAGTTTCGTAAACATGCGAGCTTAATGGCATCCGTCCGCCTTACTATTTATGCCTCACAAACCTGTGTCTGGGAACCGATCATATCGGAAATTCAGTTAGCAAAGTGGAATGGCAAGGCTAATGATTGCCGCAGGGACACAAGTATGATTCCTATATTTACGCCCGTCAAAGCTTGCCAGCAATGCGTGCCTGAACGTACAGCAGTAGGTAGAAGTCTCTCATGGCCCTTACATTTCCAAGCAAATCACGCTACAATCCAAGGAACAACTCCGTTAACGGTCAGAATCTCGAGCTCGTACGCGGTATTCTAGAGGACATAGAAGTTAGCATTCTATCCGGAATGGACCTTGCAAACATACAAAGATAAAAAATATTAGACAGAAGACGAAAGAGATCGAGCTAGTATTGACTTGGAACTTGTAAACATGCTCGATATTCATGACTACGATTAATACATCGCCGAGTACAGCGTAGATGGGATGGCTTACTGATTAATGTTCCAGGCCGCACGCTTTCTTCGGTACCCGAGTCGCGGTAACCGTGGCCCTACCAAGACTTGCAGCACGACCGTTCGTGAGGTCATCCATGGCCTCCTGCGAGACAATGAATCCTTCATCGTCATGATCCCCAGTGTCAATGGCGGTGATATTGACAGACGTCGAAACGCCTTGTGCGTCGGTGTATGTGAGTTCCCAACAGGTGCCGCAGTAGCGTGAGTCCCACGACAATATCTGAGGGGCACCTCCGATATAGGGGAAGGTAGGGAGGGAGTCAAAGGTTTTATATCCGGCGGTAAGGAGGCCATGCTCGCCGTTCGAACAGGCAACGTCGTTGAGGGAGTTCTGACCGTCGTCGTAGATGGTGGAATACGACATACTGTACGTCGTGGTGTAAGAGAACGCAGGAGCAACAAGGGCGAGTACAGCAGCAACGGCAAAGAGCCTCATGGTGTAGAAGATGCTGGGAGACTGGGAAGGGCCTGCAAGAATGGGCGACCATAAGCTGCTGGGACTTCTTAAATCCTTTGTCCTCCCGATCTCGTGACGAAAATTAGAGTCTTCCGACCTCCCCCGGTAGGAAGGTGACTTCTTTCTGCAGGGGGACCACTCACAATCTCAGCGAGGAAAGGTACCTTCCAGTTCCGCGAATTTGCTAAAGCGTCACTACCTGAGTGCAGCGGATCTCGAGGGCAGGTTGTACATTTCCCGGATCGGCTGAAGTGTAGGAAGTCGACTTCCCGCGTGCACAATTCTGTAGGCGTACGTCACCAAGCACATTTGTCAGACGAATCTACCAATTGACGTTGAATGTCACCGATTGTTCCTTACTTCGTCACAACTATGGTAAGCACCCAGATGACTGCTACTCTCGGAAGCGAGCCAGAAAGGCAAGACCACAGCGATAGTTGGAAGTGAAGGGCAGACCGTGATTCTCGTCCGACAGTTCATAACTTTCACCCGACTTCTACGGGACGTGTGCGGTATCTCGTGAGGTGGGATGAGTCTACAGATTTGGTGTACGTAGTAGTGACGACAGCTGGCATGATAAGATCTTCTACGAGTGCGGGGTCAACATGTCGACAGCATTGGATGATTAAGTGTACCACGTGTAGTAGTTCCGGCCCGGCCATATGGCATGTGCATAGACATGACGTGACTTAAATCTCGAAGCCAAGTCCACGCATGCACTCGACGTGTTTTTTGATCAATTCTGTACATTGGCCTTCGTCAGCCCCATGCTGCAAAAAACATGAATCGCGAGCTGATTTGGTCTCTGGGCAAGCGCAGCATCTGACGAACGCCATCAACATAAAGCAGCCCAACTCATGCAGCCAGGTACATACGGCTTGAGACCCTGGGGGTTTAAAGGGTTCATCTTTGGGTTTGTTGGATCGTATTTCTCCGACGTTCTGGCTGGAGTGGATTTAGACGAAGACCACCAAGAAGTAATCTGTAAAAATGCTTAACATCGACCTGCTTCGAGTGAAACAAACATACATACACCTGAGAACATGATGAAACTCGATAAAAACAAAGTTCAGCAAGGTGTTGGTAGTTTTAGTCCAAGTCTTTACCGCAACAGTCGGGTGTAAACGGTTATGGCACTCAGTGCACGTGACGCGTGGCGTCTTCTCAATTTAGCTGTTCAAGGTGGAAGTGGATAGCGCCGACTCAGGGTTCAATTGAATAACGAGTCGTTTTCAACTCATTCCACGTCCACTAGCGGGGGCGTCGCTCTGCACGGGCCGCCGATCAGCAATGTTGCCAGCAACTAACATCCTACGTGCGCTGAGTTTCGCATCATTATTTTTTCGCATCACTACTGCGCAGTCTTCGGGTTGTACCAATTATGGCATTTCCAACGCGTCCAGTTGTCTCTGCCCCCCAGGATTTGGCGGGGCAAATTGTTCTCAGCCAGCATGTGGGGGTACCATATTTGATGGCTCCCAGCGCTCTCTCGCACCATCTTCTGCCGCTTCGGGTGGTTTCCCCAACCTGACCTCCTCGGGCTGTTCGTGCACCGATGGATGGACCGGGGTAGGCTGTAACGTCTGCACAAGTGCATCTGCATGCCAGGCTGCATACGCTGCCGTGGGCGGCAATACTAGTTCCAGCGGCGCAACTGCCCAAGTGTCGGGCCTTAACGAAACCATGGTGTGCAATACCGCTCCCATGGTATGGGCAGCGGGTGAACTTAGCTGCCAAGTTAACGTACGTGTTCTCACACGGTGTGGGTGACACTTTGACCCATTTCCTTCCAGAACCCGACATTACAAGCGATCTACCCTTTGCAGTCCACGCTCAACATTCACCGGACCCTTAACGCCTCACTCTCTCCACTGCAAAATGTTTCCGGCACGGTCCTTTCCCCCAACGGAGCTCCAACAGTATACGCACAGCTATTCTACGCCGGTGTCGAGCAATTCTACTGTACCGCGTCATCTTGCACTCAAACATCCACGAGTACCACGGATACTTGGACTTGTTCCACTTTACAGTGTTACTGTAACCCAAACACGACGTTCTGCGGAGGGGTTTCCTTGTCCAACTTGACAAGCACGATCGATTCGCTGTCAGGCCCTCTGACGATCGTTTGCGATAACACCAACACGTGTCAGTTCCAGCAGCAGACCATCAATAGCTTATTCGGTTCAAGTGGGCTTGCATTGCAAGGCTGTGTCTATGGAGAGTGTGTCACCCAAGCCGTAATTGACACATCTAATGGCACATCAACATCGGGCCAGACAACGGGTTCGAGCCCACTCAGTCCGGGCGTCATCGCTGGTCTAGCTGTCGTGGGTGGCCTGGTCGGGCTTGGGCTCGCGGGCCTCATATGGGGATGGATCCTCCAGAGATCTGCCTGCAAACGACCATTTGATGGCGGTCACAACGGCGGAGTCGATGTCCGGTGGACGAACGTCTCGTACTTTATCCGATCCTCCAAAGGCGATAAAACGATCTTGGATTCTATCAACGGCCACGTTGCCGCTGGAGAGCTCATGGCAATCCTTGGTCCCAGCGGTGCTGGAAAGACGACGTTGGTGGAACTGGTTGCGGGAAAGGCAAAATCGGGGTTGTTCACTGGCTCGATCACATTCCCTTCATTGGCGAATGGACGGCGGCCTCGGGTAGCGTTCGTTCCTCAGACAGACATCTTACCTGCCGTCCTAACGGTGCGAGAAGCACTCACTTTTGCGGCGTCTCTACGGTTGCCCGAGTCATTGTCTCCCGAGAGAAAGGCAGCGCTT
The DNA here is from genome assembly GCA_038092575.1 of Boletus subluridellus. NCBI lineage: Eukaryota > Fungi > Basidiomycota > Agaricomycetes > Boletales > Boletaceae > Boletus > Boletus subluridellus. The sequence goes on along the minus strand of JBBPQN010000143.1, from coordinate 4,713 downwards.
GTATCAGCTGTCATTTCGAGGCTTGGTTTGGAAGATGTTGCAGAGACGAGGATTGGCGCAACGGACGGAACTGGTCGCGGGATTAGTGGAGGCGAAGCGCGGAGAGTTAGCATTGGCCTCGAACTGGTTGGATGTCCGGATATATTGGTGTGCGACGAACCCACGAGTGGCTTGGATTCAGTGAGCGCCCGCCGCGTCGTCAATGTCCTCAAGGAGGTCGCGCGGGGTGGTGGTGGACTGTTTGGCTCCGTGGAAGGGCACAATCAGGGTGTTGCGGTCATTTGCAGCGTGCATCAGCCAAGGTGAGTAACCTGTGTTCAACCATGGCTGATCTGCAATCTGATTGTGCTTTTGCAGCTCCCGTCTTTATCACTCGTTTGACTCCGTTCTGCTCCTCTCACGCGGACGAGCACTGTATTCTGGGCCAGGCGGTTTGGCTCCCGAAAGGTACTTCACAAGTGTTCGTGATGCGGACATTGAGAGAACAGGTGAATCGGAAATACTTCCGTACGAAGAGGGGTACAATGTCGCGGATTATCTTCTCGAAATTGCGAGTGCTGCCCCGGCTGGCTCGATCTCAACCTCAACGGTCGCAAAGAGTAAACTTGACGAACAGCGTGCAGCCACAGTAAACCGCGACTCTGATGAAAAAGCCAACGGTACCGATGTGGAGGCTTTGATCGCTCGCAACCGGAGCATCACGGGACAATATGCGGTGACATTCCTCACACAGTTCCAAGTACTATGTGGGCGTGAATGGAAGTTATTGCGTCGGTGTGTTATATATTTCTCTGCCTCCCGAGTAGCTTATAGACGGCATGGTTTAGGGACAAGTCACTGTTCTTTACTCATTTGATTATCTCTGCCATTTTAGGAGCTTTCTGCGGTGCGCCGAATGAGAATATCTTGTGATACTTGGTACTGAGATCATTGCGTTAGGTGGACTGTACTTCCAAACTGGGTTTACTATTGCTGGGTTCCAATCTCGTGTGGGATGTTTGTTCTTCTTGGTTCGTCATCTACCTGTCTCTACCGATGACAATACGCTGATCTAGAGACGTAGGGTTCACTCATTGCGTTCTCATCTCTGAGCGCCTTGTACAACATTGTCGAAATACGACCGCTCTTTGTTCGCGAGCGATCCAACTCGTATTACAGGTTTGCCTTGCATTATTCTCTTCGTTGACAAAGCTGACGTCTGCCTGCCAGTCCGACTGCTTGGCTTTTATCTCGTTTCTTCTTTGATGTCATCCCACTGCGCATTCTTCCGACGATCATTGTGTCCACGACGTCTGTTGATTCGACCTGACGAGCCTCAACTCTGAGCACTGACACGTTTTTTAGGACGTACTGGATGGCTGGGCTCGCTCATGACGCAGCTCACTTTTTCAAATTCTTATTCGTCCTAGTCCTATATACACTTGTCATGACGCTTTTCGTGCGTGTCCTTTTCCTAGGCATACGTTAGCCTCTCATCTGTCAACCCGCAGAACTTCCTCCTCGCGACGCTCTTCCACAACGGGGGTATTGCGATCCTTGTCTCCGCTCTCACGGCGTTGTACCAGATGACTTATGCCGGATTCTTTGTTCACTTGACATCCATCCCACCAGTACTCCGATGGTTGCAATGGTTGTGTCCTCTGAAGGTAATATCCTACCGTATGCAAGAGCCCGTGTCTATTCACACGCATTCACAATTTAGTACACCCTCGAAGCGCTGTCCGTAAACGAGGTAGGCTCAGGGCTCATGATTGTTGACGTATTGCAAGGCGTCCCGATCGATATCTCCGCGTCGTTGATCATGGAGATGGTATGTGCCTTAAATCTCAACGTCGCTCGCTGCGTGATTTCTTACTTGCCCCCAGCTCTTTGGCTTTGACCCCAGCAGCTACTACAGAGATGTCCTGGTTCTGTTTGCGTTCATTGCCGGCTTTGGCATCATTCTGATCGGCGTGGTGTGGTTGAAGCTCAAGGAGAAGCGGTGAAAGACGTTTGGACTGCAAGCGTGTATGGGTCACGGACACATGAGTTTTTGATCCAGATACCCTACAGCTACAGTCGAGTTTCCGTCCCTTTCCATGTTCATAGACTTTTGTCTCTCGTCATGTCGGTGAGGCTACGTATTCCCGGAACTGTATCGTACATTTCATACGTGTCCAAGCGTACATTTGTGTGGTAGATGATGTTTCCTGAGCGAACGGTCAATTTGAGGACTTTTTGAAAGTTTCCCGGAGGACTCGTGAGAAGTCGACTGTTTCAACATCAGGTCTACGCCCTGCAATGAGTTCGGTGGAAGTGAGTCGATGGCTGCATGAAACCCGCTCGCGCACGAAAGCGAGCTTGAGTGTCATCTCGAGACCCATGCGCCGAGACTCTGCAACACTGATCGGTTTGTGCCGTCGCACGATCTCGTGCATAGCAGGCAACGACCAAGTCCCAAAGTCCAGGTCATAAGTCTCTCCGAGGATGATCTTGTCCACGGCTGACAATGACTCGGACTCTTTGAGGTGATCCATCGCGACCTGGCGGACGGTGTCAAATCCCCAGAGGACCGCGAATTTGAGGACAGACGTCCATTGGTCGTCGGTCTCTGGCAGCGGTTTCTGACACGCGCCGTGGGGTCTGCCGATGAGTCGGTGAAAGTGGAAATGGAAAAGGGTTCCGTCATGGTGATCATGCATGTCAGCGATGGCGATCGAAATCGATGATCGCGCGGACGGTGGACTCACCTATGAAAAAGGACGCTCAGGAGTTGCTCGAACTCGTCTTTTGTGATCCCTGTCAGGTGGATGGGGTTCTCGTCACTCTTGCCTTCTTCATGGAGGTCTCCTGTGGGGAGAAGGAACATGTCCCTGAAGACGATGGATTCCGATTCGAACGGCCCGCGCGGGACCTTGAACAGACAGTCCTCCACCTGATTTTTTATTGAGCTTCATCAGTTCCGATGGCGAGGGAGATGATGCAAGGAAAGGACCGTACGCGAAACGTGACAGTGTCGATGTAGAAGCACGCGTGCTTTGCCGTGTCGCTCATGGCTCCGATGACGATGTAATCACAAAGTTAGTACGTGTGGTGAGTCGTCCTTTACTACAGGATGAAAAGGGGTTGCCAGTAAAGAATAAACGGACAATTTGCATTTGCGCAGTCGGAGACCCCGCGCTTCCGAGAATCCCAGAGTAATAAGCGTTGGCACAGTTCGTCCGAAGTCACTCCGAAACGCACACCTCTCGATGTCGGCGCTTTGCGACACCGTCACCGCAGTCACTGGCATTAAGCTCTAAGCTGGAGCACAGATAGATCCGCTTCTAGCCCGGATATTATATGACATAGTGACCCGCCATACATTATTCACTTTCGCGTCTTGTTCTCCGCAGCCAAGAGCGCCAAGTCCGGATAGTTATAAGGCCGTGCGCATTTTGTTGATATCAATGGCGGTTGGCAAGAAATCAAGTTGCAGCCGCCGCTGCCGCCGTTCAATTTTGCAGTGCTTTACTTAACTTGGAGCGCGACGTCTATGTCGAGTCGGTGCTAAATTTACGTTGATGCAGTTATCACGTCGCCTGTGTCGGGGCTCCGAAGCATCGCGGTGACTTGCGGTGCTCAAAGGATGCCTTGGTGGCGGGCACAGGCCTTCGCTGAGTGCGAAAATATATAGCTTTGTTGATAAGTAGCCGGTTCAATCTCTCAGGTTGTCGGTGGTCGGGCTCAGCAGTTGGCAGCACCTAAGTCCCGTGTCTCTCGCACATGCCTGCGTCCCGGCTTACTTATAATGGTATCCTGCCCGGCGGATAGCAACATCATTTATCCCTCTCAAGCCAGATACCCTCCATAATAATGACGTCCCCTTCGGGGATCGGACTCGATTTTGCTACTATACTTTCCACTTCGATAGAGTGTATCCTTTATGGTGACTCTCTAGATCACCTGCTGTTTCTCCTCGTAGACTGACAACTCATCCTGGTGTGATAGGTATTTCATTAGTAATGTTCGGGGGAACCGTATGCGCGCTAACCCACGGACGTCCCAAGGATGAAGTTAACTGGTCAATGGTGCTGGTCGCCTTGGTTTTGACGATTCTCAGTACGATTGTGAGTTTCCATTCGTGCTTAGTTCAGTAGATTAACGTCATACCAAGCACTTGACGGTTGATATCCAACGACTTATAGATGGGTTCATCACCGAAGCCGATATATTTCCAGGGGGTCCGACGGGTTTCTTTGCTGATGTGACACAACAAACATTCATTATCAAGAACGCTGTCTACGTCCTACAGACATTGCTAGGTGATGCGGTTGTGGTGGGTTCCTGTGATTATGGGTTGTGAACCCCTCAGGCTGATGGTGCTTAAAACAGATATACCGTTGTTATGTCGTTTGGCAATCCTTGAGGATCATCATGCTACCTGTGGTGTTATGGTGTGCTGCATCTGGTGTGTTGTAAATGTATCATTTATCGTGCAATCCTGAAACAGTGTTACCAGCGACCTCCGTATGGTTTTTCCACCATTTGTCGCGTGCAACAGACCCAGGGGATGTTTTCCTGATAAACATGAGAAAATGGGTCGTTCCTTTTTATGCGTTTACAATGGCGACGAATGTACTCAGTTCGGGTGAGCTGATCACATTCTTCATCCGGTCAGCTGTGTGACATTGCCATGAACAGTTCTGTTGGCCTATCGTATCTGGACGATGAATCGAAATGTACCGGGAGTAG
>JBBPQN010000142.1:0-24811 GCA_038092575.1 Boletus subluridellus | reverse complement strand
CCATTGTTGTTGCAACCCTAAAAAAAATTTGGGCTCTTGGTGTGTCAAACCCCCCCCCAAAAAATTAAAAAAAAAAAAAAAAAAAAAAAAAAAAAAAAAAAAACCTGTTGTTGCCTCTTTCTTCAACATTGCTCACTTGGATGGCTACCTTGTATGTCTCTTCTCACATCAACTCCTTCTCTCCTTCCTCCAGTGACTACCCAAATGGAAATAGCCTTGCTATACAGCCTCATACTGTTGGTTTTCACTCCCATCTCACACACTGTATCATCCTTGTTGCATCTCATCTAGGATATGAGTGATCGTTGACTCTATGCTTTCATGGCTGTCTCAGAATCACACACTGTATTGTCCTTATTGCATCTCATCTAGTCAGTGAGTGATTGTTGACTCTATGCTTTCATGCCTGTTTCATGGACTGTACCGTCCTCTCACACTCATCTACACCAGACATACCAACTTCCATCTCTCCCCATTAAAATTACAGTGCAAAGATGTCCCTGTTCTTGCTGCTGCTGGCAGTGGTGCCATGACCCTGCCATAACTATGATCACCATGACACTTGCAACAATGCTGATGCCAGATGTATCAACAAACAGCACAACATTCTCTTTGTTTTCTCACTGTGACTGGGATTGTACTTTTTTGTTTTCAGATGGTAGTCAATACATACTCATACATGCCTCATAGAATGTTCATAGTTGTTGATATTGTCACCTTAACATGTACCTACACATAGCATCAACCTTTTCTGGGCCTCACTGGTTTACTTGGTTATTTAATTACTTTTGATGTGCTTTTTCGTCACTGAGTGGCCCAAGTAAAAAATAAGCAGTATGAAGGCAGAGAGATATACTTTGAAACAAGTGATTTACCACTTTGACATGAAGTGTGATGAAAGAGGTGACAAAGTGCTGGAAAGTAATGAGACAATTTGCTGCAGTGACTACTGGTACCACTTCAGGTTCATGCCAGCCTACTAGGGTCTAATTGTACAAGGCCAAAAAGTGCACACCCTCTTGTTTGATGCATGCTGTTCTTGTATTTGGTGCATGCTCTACAAAGTGTGTGTGCTGCACATTTTTTGTGCAATCCAACTCCCATAGGATAGATCTCAGATGGGAAAAGAACAGTTTTCACTGAACTCTTCTGTGGATTCATCTGCATGCTTGATGCTGCTGTACCAAATCCTTGAGGCTGTGTATCTCAGCCCCATGTGCATGATGTCCTCATGCCAATGGTGTCTGGCTGTGTTGTGTTAGTGGAGTTGCATTCATGGGACTCCGAAGAAAAGGTGGCCATTGACCCACTTGTCAAGTGGGCTGATGCCATTGGCCCATAGTATCTCTGCACCTGCATCAGCTATTTGCCTGTAAGCTCTGCAGGAAGGTGAGGCACCACATGTGATGCAGGTGTTGGTGCATGTGGTTGTGTTGGATATGCGTACCACTGCTGCCAGCCATTATAATTTGTGTAGTGGTATCATTTGGTATGCTTCTGCTATGTTACACATGGCAACTTGTGATCCTGTGGATAGGCACACTATTAAAAGGTATATTGTTGAGAATTTCCCCCAGGTGCATGGGAAAAACTTGGTTGTGATGGTGTTCTTGATGGATAGATTAGGGAAACAAGATGAGATCTTGATGGGGAATGAGAAATATTGTACTAAATGGAATCTGCCCAGTTTACCAGGTTTGGGTATTAGTGAAAGAGGGGAGGATTGGAATGGGCCTATAGTGGCTTCTATTGTCAAGAAGGAGAAGGATCCTATGTCATGGTTTTTGGTTAATTCTTTGTTCACAATATCATTGAATTTGGTTTGGTAAATGGCAAGAGAGGTACTATTTGAGGTGGTTGTACATAGGAAAGGGTGAGGTATCCTATGATGAAGCCTTTGTGTAATCTGGATGGGATGAATGGGAAACAACCAAACAGCCCTGTCTGCTGGAGCATGATCTCCCAGGCATCAGCCTTATAGGGAGTTTGGAGTTAACACCTTCTGTGCTTGAGGGCACAAGGTAGCTCTGTGTGTCAGTGCTCCACACCCTGAGCATGCATGCATCACATCATGTTTTTCATGACATCCATTGTCACACTGCCACATGCTGCATAAAGTGATGCCTGACTCTTTGACTTGCAATGCTTTGTTGAAGCATTCAATGAAAGTGTTGAACTGGTTATTTCAGGTTCATTTGGCTGTGCAGAAAATGACTGGCACAGAGCATTTGTGTCTCCTGAGGCAGACAGCACAGATGGGTAGGATGCTTTGTATGAGGGAAGGGGCCTTGTGCATGGTGTGGCTCAGGGATGATGGAGATGATTGGGAGTCAGTGCAAAAGGAATAGGAGTGTTTGGGCAGGGCAATGTCTGTGTGCTCTCTGGTTGGTCAAAAGATAGGCCATTTGGAGAGGCTCAGCACCCATGAGTGTGTGGGTTTGGTGGGGGGATTGGACATATAGGCCTGACTCAAGAAGGAGGAGTAGTGGTCGTTAACCTGATGGTTACACACCTGGTGATTTGCCCATGTATGCAGGGTGATGTGATTGTATTGGTGGGATTATGATGCATCGAGGGTGTTTCAAATCTGCCTGATGAGTAAGGTCAGGTGTGATGTGCATGTGTATAGCATTGCTGAGGAGTCTGTTTGGCTGTGGGGATGCCAAAGGATGGAAAAGGGCCCACCTCCCGATGGTGGTCTGCATGGGATTGAGCACCTGTGTGCAGTATTGGAATGGGATGAAAAATGGATAAACAGGAATGAGGGGGGGGTAGGAGAAGAATGACAAGATGGGATGATTGGCTGTGATCGTTGTGTGTGTGTGAGAAAAATACTGACCACTCGCACTGCTTCAATCTTGGCTGCATATGTGTTGTCAAGTAGCTCCTGGTGATAATAATTGAGGCAACCCATGTGCAGAGGGAGTAGATGGAAGGTATCTGGTGTCCCTGGGGTTTTGTGCCAGTCCCTGCATACTCTGCCTTGATAGAGAAGGAGTGCCCATTTGTGGTACTCACTTGGGTCATGTCTCCAGTCATGGCCCTCTATGGCCAGCCAGAAGAATCTGACCATGTCTAGTCACTCTGCTGGCCAACCTTGTTGTTTCATGGCATTGAGCATTCTGTAGTTCACCTGCCTGAACTCTTCCCATGAGTGTGCTTTGTCCTGTTAAGAATGGGCAAACTCTGAGGAGGAAATGAACTCTGGAACTCTGGAGTTGTCTTAGATGGATGGGACTTGGCTTCACCATATGTGGTGCGCCCTTGTCAGGAGTCCTATTGTATCCCAGAATTTACTAAGAGGTTGGATTAGACTTAAGATATACTAGACATCAAGTCAAGCAGAGGTCAGAGGAGAGCCTTCGAGACTCAAGCAGAGGGAAGAGGAGTTTATCTAAGTTGATATTTGAACTGAGAGGAAGTACAGGATTTATGGAGGTTTATATTCTACAGAGTCATAGGGGATTAATAACAGAGTGGGGCTGGTTTGTAAGTAAGGACTTGGAGGTAAGATAAAGCCAGAGCTGTGCTCCTAAGCAGAAACACAGGTTCAGAGGGAGACTGAGAGTGGAACTAGTACAAATGGAGAAGGACATAAGGTAACATATGTATGAACAAGGTCTGAGGGTCAAGGGTTGCATCTTGAATGAGAATGCATCGGAGTTCATAGGTACAAGAAGTGGAGTTGGTCTGGAAGGCCAGAGTTGGACTTACAGGATTTCCGGGATATGACAGTCCTTGATTTTGTGCTTTTTTGCTTTAATGGAGGTGCTGGTTTGGAACATAGGGCCTTTGTCCATTTGAATGAGGGTGAGCAGGCCTTTGTCTCTGGAGCTGTCTTCTTCCACTTTGTGGATGCCTCTGTTTGTGAAATGATAGAGCAGGACATAGTCTCCCTTCTGGAGTTTGGTGAGAGCATGCTGCAATGGAAGGAGGAGTACTGTGGCCAGAAGCAGCTTGTCTGATATCAGCATGAATTTGTTCTTGTACTTCTTTTCTCCTCCTTCTTTGCATCTTCCTCTTGCTTGAGCTGGAGTGTATGCTGCTGTTCTGCTTCCCATTTGGCTTGTTCACAGCACTGTCTTTCCACCTCTGCATTGTTTGTGCACTGATCTTCCCAATTCTAAATGTTTCTGGCATGGTGGATGGTCCACAGAGATCTGAGAATTTCTATGGCTTGCTGGTTGGTCTTACTGTCTCCTGTGAAAATAAGTCTCTTGTTTTTGAATTCTGGGAGAGCATAGTCCAGGCAATGTTCTTGAACAGGATCTGCCATGTTCTAGACATTACATGTAGGTGGTGGCTGGCCCAGAGATGGGGCAGAGTGATAATGGAAGAAAAGGACCAATGAGCGAGGTTCTGCTCAAGCTAGTGGAGGTGGCGGGAAGAAGAAAAGCATGCCATGCTGCTCAGCTCTTCATGCACACCTCATCTGTATGCTGCTTCATGCCTCTGCTTACATAGGATACTAGATATGTGAAGTGCATAGCCAGTGTAGCACTCATTCTGCCTTGCTAGCCCCAGTCCCCCCATTTTTGACAGACATATGGACCAAGCTCTGCAACAAAGGAAGGTCAGGGCGTAGTGTGACCAAAAGACCATTAAGTGAGGGGGCTGGTCTGCTGTTGTCTTTGTCAAGTGGATTGTCTGTGTCATAGGTGAGCTTATTGAACTCACACCTTGACTTTTCATTGTCAGTGCAGGCAATAAGTCCATGCAGGTGCCTGGAGCACCAACTCCAGTGCCTGAGACAACAGCTGTGCATGAGGTGGCTGCAGACAAAACCCTCATGAAGGTCAGGGATTTCTCTTCTGTGCTGCACCATCCTGGAGCTTGATTTGCTAATATATTTGTATGTGTTTGGTGCATGTTCAAATGTCAAGCCTGAGTACTGAGTCCCCACATTGCTTTTTCTTCCTGGCCACTTTCATTGTCAGATGGGCTGGTGGGCCTACTTGCATCAGACCTGAGTAATTGGACAGTACATTATAATCTGGGCACCATGGCAGCATGTGGTCAGCTGTTAAGCCAGCTAAAGCCTCCAATATATTGGATGTCATGCCCTAACCCTTGCTACCACCCTCCTGCAGCTCACAGAAGTGGTCATCTTCCATTTCACCAGGTGGGGGTTGGTGGCATTAGTGAGGCACATGCCCCCTTGTCAGAGGGGCCCAGGATCCAAGCCATCAGAGCTTGTGCCAGTGCAATATGTGCTGTGCATGTGGATGGCTGTTAAGCTGGTCATTGCATCCAAGTTATTAGATGTCACACCATGGGACACAGCCACCCTGCCAGAGAAATGGCCTTGCTCTGAAAAAGCATGGGGCCTGGTAGTTTAAAATGGCTCATTGATATTAGATTGTGTATGGTAGGATCATATAGCAGCCCATCAAGAGGGTTCCTATGCCAGTGTACTTTTTAGAATTTAATCCAAAATGAGATGTGACAGCATCCAAATCAGGCAATTCAATGTGTGACATATGTGGCTCAATCCCCTTGTCCATAGGCATTGGTACAGGTACCTTCCCAGGTGCCAGCCCCCCATACCCATACCTGTCCCAAGGGTACAGGTTTGGACACCAATATGGGGGGATGGCAGTGAAACACAGGACTTCAGCTCTCTATTCCTGCCACCTACATATATCTTCACACCTGCATTCAGCAGCTAGTTTATAGCACATGGATGCTGATGAAGCAGTGGTGTGAGTCCAGAGGAGAAGCTTGTGAGATTCTTTGTGGGACCAGGGATTCTGATAGCCAATTGACCCATTGCCTTGTACACCTTGATAACACACCTGTATTAAGCCTCAGGAGGTGGCAATGATGTCAATGGATCCATCACAGTGATGAGACCAAAGCTATCAAGGGGGACAAGATACTTGCTAGAGAGGTAGAGTGTATCCTGTAGTTCTCTTGCAGGATGAAGCTGGAGTACGCAGGGAGCATCAAGCACCAGAAACCTGACTCAATGAAAGGGTTGGTTGGCATTACTTTGAAGCCTTGTGATAAGGTGTTATGATATACTATATTTTCAAACTTTTTAACTTAGCATATTCATGCACTTACTTTACATCTTTCAGACTCCGAAGTCACATGATGTGCACGTGACCATGGGAAACTACATGTGACCTATGGTCTAGACAAACACATTGCACACACACCTTATTAATTTCCATTTCTTTTTTCTCATCATCATATTCTTTCTCTCACGACATCTTCTCTCATCTATCTATATCAAGTAGTCTTTCCCATGGACCCTATGGTCCGTGTGCCAACCTGTAACATATATAAAGTAGCTGTAGTTGACTGGACTCCCCAGTCTAATCCATTTGTCTCTTGCAACCTACGTCCTTGCAAGGTGATTAAGGAAGACTATTGCTTTACCCTCTACTCTTTTCTTTTCTCTTATCGAAACCGCTGTGTTAGCTCTTGGTGTAGAGCCTTGTTGAGTCCAGCCAGTGTTTGCTCGAGTCATCTCACAACATAAGGTGAAGGTCAATATATCACATCCCATTTCTGAGAATATACTACAGATCTCTTCACAAACTTTAGGAGTGGGTGAAACACTGCCTGGCATCAGGATACCATCACATTCAAATATAGATTTCTTACAGGGGACCTTTTCCATGCACTGCCATAGTCAATCATTTTCTAAAAGAAAACAAAAAGAAAGCATACAAAGTGAGCATTTCAACTGTAAGATTAATTTTGGGTTCTGCAATGGACATGCTAAAGCTTGGAACTTTGTCCACCATGAACCACTGCACTTTTTCAAATGAACAGGGAGGTATGCTGGGTATCATCGCATGGAAAAAACAAGGCTACTTTTGAATGATAAATTTACACCTTCATAGCTTAGCCAGAATTTTCTTGCCAGCTTTGAGAGTTCCAACAGCACATACATGTGTGGTGAGGGTGTGTGTGTGTGGGAGTGAGGGCATGGTTGGATGGGCAAGAGTGTGCCAGTGCACATGGGGTGCATGTGCATGTGCAAGAGAGTGTGCATGTTTGATGGGTGGGCAAGCATGTGTGTTTCAGCAGCCATTGCAATGGACTAACACAACTGAGAATGGACTGCTCATTTTGGAGTGTGGAGGTGCTGGGGCACACAACCTCCAAGTGGGATTGCAAGGGAAAAGGAATGTGATTCAGAGATAGGGGATGCAGGAGGGGATTTGTCTTGGCTGGTGAGACAATGAGAGAACTGAGACTTGGAGAGGTTTGGACAGGGGAGTTTGCTTGTTGACTGGAATGGCAACAATTTGTGGATGGGAAGTTGGTTGTCAACTGGGGAGGCTGGAAGGGTGATATTCTCTGGAGAAAATGGAGAGGTCAAGAAAGCAATGCTGGTAGGGGATGTGGGAGAGCTTGGATGGGGCATTCTGGAGGATGTTTCATGAGGGTAAGTACTGGAGCAATTGGGCAGCACCATATGCCACTGGTTTTGGGGGACTTCAGGGCTAGCATCATACCACTCAAGATTGGTGAAGACAGGTATGTGAAGGGTGGACTCAAGTACCAGGTTATATGATGTCCAGCAAATCCCAGCATGTGCATATTGCATCAACCTATACAATGACTCTGCCATAGAAGGCCACTTAGTCACTGGCTCAGTCTGATGCCATAGTCTATAAGCAACACGAATATCTCTGGGTGAAGCCCTGCATTTGTTGATACATCCAGACATTCCATCCCATGTGTTCATTGACTTTTCTTGCAGGATTTTGGGTTGGCCAGTGGTTTTATTGATTTAAATCCCCATGTCTAGGACAGTAATGGCTGGATTGATCCATTGAGAATCCCTTTGAGCAACTTCATGCAGTGATGTGAAAGATGGAGGTTGTACCTTGCTTCTTGACCCCCACTCGCTTGCTTTTAGCAAGTTCAGTAAGACGTGTGGTCTGACTGCACTCAACTTTGTTATGGGGGAGAAGGGTGCTGATAGGTTTGATGCTGTGGATGGAGGTTGGTCAAATGGCTAGATCCTGCATGGCATATTGTACATATATACAGTGGACTTGCCAATTCCATGTAATGAAATGCTGGTATACTTATGAGGTTTATGCATTATGTCCTCTGCACACACCTCACAGGTGCCCCTGAGCCATATATCATTCTCTCTGAATTTCCTCCACATAATGGCATGCTTGGCTTCCTTCACACATTTGTGCCCAAGGGGAATTGTCAGCCTGGTGCTGTGCATGTGATTGGCCTCTCACATCCACCTATGCATGAATGCACTACAGACTTGCACAGCTAAATAAAGGGTGGTCGCAAACAACTACAAACAAGCATGCTAAGCATATAGGAGCTGGCAGATCACATCTTTGCCAAGAAACTGCCTTTGTCTGCAACCACAACATGATACAGAAATACAAACACCACAAGAATGCCATCCAAGCATTTGCCATCCCATCTGCAGGGCAAACCATCAGAGTGGCTGACTGGGCTTCTTGTGAGCCAAAGGCTGTCTGGTATGGTTTGCCACAAGAGCAGGAGTATGTACATCCCAATGGAGAGCCATACAGACACAGCCAGGTGGAGGCTTTCAGGGCTGACAGGCAATCTTTGAGGTATCTTTCCTTGCCAGTTAGGTATGCCAAAGCTTGGGTGCAGCTGTGCTACAGTGTGGTGTACTGGATGACACAGTGGATGGCCTAGGTGAGAGAGCTTGCCTGACTGCCTAGATTAGGTGAGCAACCCCTGAAACAGTGCAGGATTGCATGAACAACAGTGGTGCTCAGTTCTTTCAATATCTCATTGTTCAGCACCTCATTGTCAATGAACTTATGCAGCACTACATGTCAAAAGATGAGTCTGACAAGCTGGAGGTATTCAACAAGTACCTCATCCACAAATGGTTCAACTGATTATGGACCAACTTCAATGATATTCAGGCCAGAAAACACAGCCCCCTTAAGCTCAACCCAGTCTCACCACAAAACAAATGGATGTTCAGTGAGTGGCATCTTTCAGATCTAGGCCATTCATTGGCTATAACAGCACTCACTACAGACCTGAAAAATACCAGCCTCCAAGTTCCCCAACAAATGGTTGCCCCAGTGTTGACTTCCACACAGACTTGGATCTGGGGGGTAATCAACCACTTCAATGTGGATGCTCTACTTGACAAGGATTTTATGGGCCTTATTGAGTTCTATAAAAATCAGGCACTCCAATGTGGCATGGAGCACCCATATGATGTTGATGCTGCAGGACTTCCCAACCTCTGGCACAAAGCAGGTAAGCCTGTGGTGCACTTCCTCACAGAAGATATGGACCAGCACTTCAACCCTTAGCCTGGCAGGTAAGTGACATCCAATTGTGCCTAATCACTCTGCTGACATGCATTGCAGCACATCCCGAGCCAAGTAGGTTTCAGTGACCTGGAGAAAACCGCTTGACTGATTGCTTTGTTTTTTGCAGCACCATCTACACAGGACTGGATCCTGCTCAAGCTCCAGCTCAGGAAGAACCACCTGAATTCCAGTAGGTATGAAATTTGCTCTTGAAAAGGTCATGCACTAAGCCCCATCACAGAAAACATGTTAGTAAACACAAACATGTTTCCAGTGATCCATACACCTGAACATCATGCAGAAATCATGCATGCCTGACCATTGATTTTCTTCAGAAATCCCACTCATGGACACAAAGGAACACCCACTGATACATAAGTCCAAACAGCATTTTGAAACAGGCATCCATGACTGAATGTCAATTTTTCTTAGACAACCTACCAATGAAGAACAGGAAGCTGCTCATGAGGCATAAGTTCCAGCCACGTTAAATGAGTACACATGGCCAGAGGCCAATTGACCCACCCTTTCCTTGTTTTTCACAGAAGTATAGAGGCAGAGGGGCAGCCACCATAAGTGAAATGCATTAAAAAACCCAGGGAGTGCATGCTGACCACCATTGCAGAAAGCTCCCTAACAAACCCACTGGCATCTCTAACCATGCATACATTCCCAGAATCTGAATGTGCATTTCTTACATCTTACTTGGTTTTGCTGTTTGTTTCACAGGACTATGTGAATGGTGGAGCCACTGTTAGCTGCTGGGATGCAACCTGCATTGGCAGCAGGACCAGTGTAAATGCAGTAAAATAATCAGGCTGGACGAGTGTGCTGAGCAATTGTTGTAGAACCCCTGCCAATCCACCCTGCAGTATCATCAATAACATGGACATGCAAGCAATCACCAATGCCCTGGCAGTGGATGACAGGGGCATCAACATTGCACAGGTGCATGAACACCTTCAAAACTTGCTGGGGGGGCAGTACAATACAACTGCATGGAGAAGGCTCTTGGACCAGGTCCACTGTGAACCAGGAGAACAGCCAACCATGACCATTGATGAAGCCTTCAAATTCACTGCAATGCTGGATGTATGTCCAGACAGCCATGCAAGGAGGGTGGAGGAATATTGTAACATTGCAAAAGTGTATCTATGATGACAGTAAACTTCCTGCCAACCCCCTTCTTGCATCCCTGTGCCCATGAATGCCGCAGTCAGATAATTTATTTTGCATATGTCTCCATATTACAACCATATGTCACCATACTGCATTTATGCTTTCATCCATTGCTGCTGCCCGAGCGGGTCTCAGAAAGAGATTTTCATTTGTTGAAGTTGCAAGCCCAAAAAGTTGTTCTGTTTTATCCCTCAATTGGATGCAATGTTTTGAACAGTAGTGAGCATGATTACAATGCCAATCACAACCAGTGCATGTGTTTTAAAAGGCATGGCAATGCCCATTCCTTCTCATTTGTGTAGAAAGCAACCTGTATCACCTTTTACCATCCATCGTGCCAACAGGGAGAAGTGCAGAAAAGCTTATGATCTGGATTTTCATTCGCTGCAGTTGAACCTATGATGCCAAGGAAAGATGTGGCTCTTGACCACTGACAATGTGTCAAAAAATGCCAGTGGCAGGGGATGCACTGGATGTTAATGGTGAGCATTTTACAAGCTGGGTCACCTGAGAACCAACAGGCTGGTTGATTCATAAAGCCAGAGACCAGATCCTTCCAGGGCCCCTTGGTCTGTCATTGTCACAAATGAGTATTGCCCCTTTGTTGGTGACCAAACTGGGGGAAAGGTCCACATCTGCTGAGATTGCAGTGTGTACATCTGTAAGCAGACTAAATAATGCAAGAGGCAATGCATATACATGGGTATGGTGCCTGAAAAGAAAGACTCTCATTGCCTGCTGTACAATGTGAACCATGAGCAGACAATGCTAAGGGATGTCAGTGGGAAATACCAAGCTTTGGTCTGTCATCACAGGGATGGACAATGATGGGCTTGTGAAGATTGCTGGCCCTAAAGGGCTGCTTTTATGGTTATGCAGCTGCCAGATGTTTTGTGGCACGAGTACCATTCTGCTTCTGTAGAGTTGCAGGGTGTGTTTGTGGGGATAACAAAGATGAAGGGCCACCAGAAAGAGGGCAAGTAGATACACCTGTTGCAACACTGTGCCTGAGCAGCTCTGTACTGAGTACTGTTCACACACACTGTGGCTGAAGGTCTCTCTTCAGAAACTCAGGCTGTTTAGGTGCAGTGTACTTGGACATGGCACATGGTTGGCTGTTAAGCTGGCTACTACATCCAAGCTATTGGATGTCGTGCCACACCCTCCCTACCACCCTCCCTGCATCATGCAGGAGGGTTGTCCCCTGCCTCATATAGGTGGGGGCTGGTAGCAACTGTGGATGGTGGGCTGTCAAGCTTGCCATTGACATCCATTCTCGAGACTGGATGTCTTACAGTGAGATGCATGCCCCCTCATAAGAGGGGCCACTGATTCTAAGTAATTGGAGCATGCACTGGCAGTTTGTAAAGGGGTGTACTATGCTGGAAGGGCCAATCCTGGCATGCCAGTACAGGAATCCCAGGAGGTGCAGGTGCAGGTGCAGAGTCATGGGAGCCCATGCAGGTCCAACATGCATGCAGTTGACTGCTAAGCCAGCCAGTCCATCCAAGCTATTGAATGCAGCATGACTGGACAAAGGCAGGCCCCCAGTGGTGCCACCCACCAGCAGGGTGTTAACCCTGCTCTGACAGTGGGCAAGGTTGCATCCTTTGCATAGCAATGCACTGCACCAGTGCAGTAATTCCCAGAGGCACAGACACATGCCCCCTTGCAAGAGTGGTGGCAGGGTCCATGCAATCAGCATGCACACCGGCCCACCTCCAATTCATTGGGGAACTAAAGGCCTGTGTAGTTGAAAAAACCCTGAACAAATATATAAAAAGCAGCAATCTTAGTCCTGAATAACTGGCTATAAGTCTGGAGTGGTTCAGCCAGAGCTTTGTCCTCCATACAGGGAAAGAATGTTCATTTCAAGGCCATATACTGGATGTTGCATGATGCCAGTACATGGGCGGGCAAAAAGCCACACACTTAATGAGCTGGCTGTTCTTTCATTTCAATTGTGTAAGTACTGTCATCAGCCCTGGTGATGTGAATATGGACATTGTTCTCTAGTACCTCTGCCACATCTGTTTGAATCCCTGCCCACTGCTCATGGCTAGACAGTAAGTCAGTCAAGTAATGGACCATGTACTGAAAGGCATCTTTCACATCCAGAGACTGGGTCAAAAGCACAAAATTGTCTCTGGAAAATACACCCATGCCCTTCATGGTAAAAACATTGACAAAGAACCATATAAGTTCAGCAAAGTGAGTAAACAACCATCTCAATACCTCAAATTCATGACCATCAGAGCATGATTGATGGCACGCCCTGCTCAACAAATGAAACACCTCCATTACACTTGAAGCCTGACCCCTCTCAATCATAAAATTGTTGCATGTCATGATGAGTTGCACCATTCACAACATCAAGGAATTCCAACAATTCACATGTCACTCAGGGACATGACTCAACATAGTCAGACTGTTCACAGAACAAAGTGTGATCAATGATAATGTCCACAAAAACTACACAACCCCCATCCTGTCCTAAATAACACAATTCATCAGATGTAGGAGGCACTCATTCTTGCCGCTGCTTCATGAGTCCATCCTTATTACACATGCTTCATGGGGCATGAAGCATGCCTAAAAGTATATACTCTGGGCCACAGAGGGTCTGTGGTGGAAGTGTCCTTCCTGAAAGTGCCACTCTCTTTACAAAAACAGATGTTACAATCATGGCAGTGGCTTCTATTCATTATGGTCCATGTACAACTTGTCAACAAAGTGTGCATCACAACTGCAATAATTGACCAGCAACATCAAAGCATAACAGTGAAAGCAGTTGATCTATATCATAGGAAGTTTCTCAAAAGAAATAAATATATTGCACAATTGTGCAATATTATATGGATGTTTATAACTGAATAAACTTTCATCATTGTCTCTGTAAATGTCATGAACCAAATAGACTATTACAGCACAACAGATTAGATTGTTCACCAAACCACTCTTCTTCTATTGCCTTGACCTACAATAAGCATGTCAATGTAAATTCTTTCCATGCAATGTAATATAAAGGCATGAATTGATTACATAATCATTATCTATATAAGCAAGGCAAAGTAAGTGACTATGCTTAATTACAACTTGAACTGCACCAACACCTTTCTCTTTTGGAAAAACACCAAACAAGTACAAATAATATCTAACCAATTTGTATGTAAGTGCCTAAACTTGACTTGACTGGTCAACTGTTAATGCTAATCAAGTTGTTTCAAAAAACCACTACAGATTAGGTAACATTTAACAAAGTCTTACACAGTTGGTCAACACTTATACATCCATTCCAATCATGTTTCTATTAACTCTCTGGTAAGCAAATACAACACTTGAGGTAGTCAATACACAATTGAAGTTGTATAGAATTGTAAAGAGTTGAGATCAACTTTATATCTTGACTTATACATCAGGCCATATATAAATGCATGGATCAACATGCAGAGAGTTCCAGATATTGGATTGGAATCTTGTACAATATTACAATGGTTGCATTTGTGGACTACAACTCACTGTGGTTGAATGAATGGTATGAAGAGCATGAGAGATCACTTGAGGAGATGATTGATTGATTGTTGCAATTCCTTTTCCTTTTTTTTCAGCTCCCATCTGTCAGAATCTATATCCCAGCCATGCTTCTTCCCACTGATAATATCCCACCTTTACAAACTCTTTCATTATCCACTAAAAGTGTTATTTTGAACATTGTATGAGAATTTTTATTGTTGCAGAATTGATGTTTTTGTCATGTCATATGTGCTATTTACATCATTTTTGAGAATACTCATTATTATACAATGTGATTTATTGTATAGTAGTAACCTGTACCTTTTAATAATACATTGGTGCTATATGTATATTGTTTATGCATATAATTACTACTGATGTCAATGTGCATGATATAATATTATTCGATTGTAGCATCTATATTATTATTATACTGCTATATGTATATGAACAACCTTACAATGTTATATGTTATCCAGATAATATAACCCACAAAATGTGAACAATGGACTATGAAATGCTACCAGGATCTTGATTGAGTCCTAGCCAAATTGAAAAAATATACTAGAATTATTTAATATTAAAGTCACTCAAGAATACATGCAAAGAATATATTAATGAATAAATATATTATTTCAATGCAAGTGCAGCAGTGGTTCTCATGATATTGCAATATTTAAGTATAATAAATATTACTAAATTAGAATTAGTTGTCATGTCCAATTCAGTTGTTAGTCCTTGGACTTATAATTTCACTTTGAAACACCAACCACCAATGGCTTCTTTTACTAGCCATTTTACAGGAGATCAAGACTCCTTCTTCTTCATGAATTTAGCTTTTCTAGAAGAAAATATGTATTTTACTCATTTATTTGATCAATTGACAACCTTGCTTCAATTGATTATGATAGTGATTCTTTTCATCTCTTTACAATTATTTGGAAAGAAAAAGTATAAAAGATCTTGATAATGTCAGATTAATGGTGAAAAGTCAGCAAAAAAAAGTCAGCACAAGATATTTCATTAAATGGATTTAACCCTGTCTTCCATATGGTACAATTTCATCATCATGAACAAGCATAAACTCTCTATGGAGCTAGTATTATAAAATCATGAACCTTTCTCCTTTGCCAAGATCTGTCAAGATTTTTTTGCAGAAGGTCATTGGGATATTGTATGTATATCACCATACAATAAATTTTTGGATTTCAGAAATGTTACCCATGAATTCAGAAGGTTCAAAACCCCCTGGAGAATGCTAAAAGGGTTGTGCAATGGTTCCATGACACATCATATTATGTTTTTGTATCAAAGAAGAGGAGAACATTGTGCTATTTGCTCAAACTACTTTATGGATGTTTAAAGTGTTGGAAAAGAGTATGAATAGGGCCATTTTTGTTTTTAACTAGTATTTCTCAGGATGGAAAAAAAGTTGGTCTTTGCTGGGGTAAGTAGCATAGCCACAATATGATCTGCCCACAGAAAATTTTATCATTGGTCTGAAATAACCATATATCTTAGTTTTTTTTAATTTTTGCTACTATGACAATGGCACTAAATTATAATTTGACTATTATCATCTAGTGATTGATCTAATTGATTGGAAACATAGCTTTCTATGAGTATCTATATATTCTTTCATTATCTGGAGATTGCTAACAACTGTGCCATAATATTGAGTGATTTGTCTTAGTTTAAACATAAGTGATTTTTGTGTTTACAAGGATTCTTTGTTGTCTGTGTGCAGAAACAGTAACATTAGTATCAGATTAAATTAGGTGGTTAAACTTTGTATTACTATAGTGCTCATAGCAAAAATCTTATATATAGAATTAGTACACAAGAAGGAATGTAACATGAAAAATACAATAATTTGTAGTACAAATACAGCATTGACAAGCTATATTGGATACAAAATAGGAATTTGAAAATATAATATAAATTCATGTGATATAACAAAGTTTACCATGTCTGGGCAAATATAAAAGAACTATTAGCTAGACATCTTAAAAATGTATTTTTATTTATTCTTGAACTAATCAATTTTTTGCTTTTAATTGTAATTTTAAAAATTTAAAAAGGATATTATTTATAAATTGACAAAGAGAAACCAAGGGATTGTAATTATAATCATGATTGGAAATTATATTTTTTACAAATAAACTACAATTTCTAACATTGTAATTATTCATATTATTTATATATATCTATTCAAATACCAACCAGATACTACGAAATTATAGCAATTAATTAAATTAGTTTTTGGACTTAGTGATTAATAAATAACATTTAAGTTAAATTAACAATAAAGTTACAATATATACTCTATATGCATTTGAATATAAACAATCCATATTTTTATTGCTATACAATTGTTTTATATTGCACACAATACAATATTTATTAATCAACTTGAATGAATATCATCAATAATTTACAATCAATTTATTTACACTTAATATGTTAACTAAAAATGAATTATTAAATTTTATGAATAAATGATATATAATAAAATAATTTGCTGTATCTCCAATTTCATCCTACATACTCTATGGAAGCCAACTTCACCAATGAAACTACCAAGTAGCTATAATGTTTTAAATTTTATAAATAAATAAGTATCTATTTATTGCACTCCTCAAAATCATACATGATTTATTACCTTCTATTTAATATTTGGCAAAATTATGTATACTATATTTATTCATATGAGAATACAATTTTTAATAAATTTCAAATTTTATATATAAGTATATATAATGCAAAGAAATGCAATATAAAAGTCCAGTATTTAAATACTTACTAATATTTTCATCAATAAATAAAATATACTATATATATAAGCATGAGATTGAGTTAAGCTATGCAATATAAATACAATACTATTATGCATCATAGTAACTCAGACTGCATTATTTATACAAGAAAACCACCATGTTCAAATATAAGTTAGCACACTGCCAAGACCACCATGTGCCAGCCATCATAACACCTCTTTTCTCTGCTCTCATTTGCTTTATCACCACTGGCAGGTCCATATATAGCCTTTGGATAGTAGATATGATCAACTATAATATGATTTCAATCTATTTCAATCTCAATGTCATTAAACAAGGACCATTTGTATAAGGGCCAATATGTTTGTGGTAGTGCATCTTCCATGCTAGGCTGCAAAGACAAATAGATTTTATAACCAATTATGTTATAATGCTAATTCTACATAGATACCATTGCCAAGACCCAACTCCTCACTTGTTCAAAGGCTGTCATATCCCAGAAATCCTGTAAGTCCAACCCCAGCTGTCCAGACCAGCTTCGCTTCTTGTACCTACGAACTCTGGTGGGTTCTCATTCAAGATGCAGCCCCTGACCCCCAGACCTTGTCCATACTTATGATCCTACTTACATACATCTTCCATTACCTCCATTCCTTCACATTAGTATTAGTTCCGCTTCTTAGCATCCTCTGTACCTGTACTCTGCTTAGGAGCACAGCTCTGGCTTTATCTTACCTCCAACTCTTTACTTACAAACCAGCTAGTGATTTCCTACGACTCCGATGTATATAAACTCTCCGTACCACTCCTGTACTTCTTTAGTTCAAATATCAACTTAGTCTAACTCCTTTTCTCTGCTCGAGTCTCGAAGACTCTCCTCTGTAACCTCTGCTCAACTTGATGTCTAGTACATCTTAAGTCCAACTCCAACCCCTCAGTAAATTCTGGGACAATAGGACTCTTGACAAGGGCACACCACATATGGTGAAGCCAAGTCCCGTCCATATAGACAACTCCGGAGTTCCAGAGTTTGTTCTCCCTTGGAGTTTGCCTGAACTTAACAGTATATTCAAACTCATACTTGTCACAGAGTCTAACCATGGCTACTCATACGACCAGATCCCAAACCCACACCCTAGGTGCAAACCCTCCACCATCTCCCAGATACAACCCTCTCAGCATCTTTGGAAGCAGCTGACAAGGTCCAGAACTTGTCAGCCAATTCTGGGGCTTTTCCACCAGGCTCTGCTTCTCAAGTGGATCCTACTCTGGAGTCCCCTACTCCAGGAGTGCGCATCGTCAAGCTTGAACTCAATGAAGATAGGAGCAAAATATCCACCTAATCCAGTTACCCCCCTTTTATTTTCCCCTATCATTCTGCTGGACTATCCTGGGTCTTCCCTGTGGGACAACATCATCGCATCCTTGCAGGACTATGCAGTGTCTGACACTGCCTTCAAGGACAGCCTTGCTGTTCTGTTCCTCTCCAAGGATACCACCTCCTTCTGATTCTATTCTCCCTGCTCCAGTTTCCTCCATTTTGATTCTCTCCATTCTGTTTTCTCCCATTCCTATTCTTCCTGAGGACACTGCCTTCTACATCATGTGCTTGTTATACACAATGTGTTCCTTATCTCATCATCATGCTTGTACCTCCCCTTACATTAGTTTCAGACTCTGACTCACCTGCCCTAAACCGACTCTAGGCAGTATATATATTTGGTCTCTGCTGTAAACTACTCTTTAACTTAAACCTACACAGTCTACTGTGTATCTTGGAGTTCACTGCTGGCTCACTTTCCTCACCAGCTCTCATGCTTACTCTTTTACTTTCTGCTTTGCACATTGGTGCAATCCATCTATTGACACTCAGCATAGTGAGCTGGCATACACTTTATCAGGCTTTAGAGTGCCCTTGGATGAACTCCAACTACTTGTTGGTGTTCCATTGTTACTCAGCATAACAAAAGGTTTAAGTTTCTAGTTGTTGGAGCTATCTAGCCCAACCTACCCCCATGGACAGCTGCCAGTGCAGCAACACTAGGTCAACACAAGGCATATCAATATTATGCAGCTTCTCTCAGGAGAACACGAGGATGATGAAGAATATTGTATATCCCCACTCCATCCACCACCACAGTCTTCAACCTTTGCCACTATATCTAGCAGTGACAGGTACCTGGTTCCTCATGAAGCACCCCCACCCCTGGTCCTCCCCCTCAAAGAGCTTCCCCAGCTCTCTCTCACTCATCCTCTGTTGGCTTCCATCCTCCTACCAGTCTTATCCAGTACTCTATTCCCAAAGAGAAAGCCTTAGGAACAGAAGGAGGAATCTATGACTGCACCATCCTTACAGGTGCTGATGCAGAAGCCTACCTCACATCTCATTCATACCCACCACCTCCACCCACAGACCCAGAACCAGATCTGGATTACTCCATAGGAGATGAAGAAGACTCAGACAATAATGACATGGTGAAGGATATCAAAGCAGCCCTTCTGGAGGATTTCTTGGGAGAAGGAAAGGATGCCAACTGATGGATCCTAGGAATGGATGGATACTTCTCCCTCCACCCAGACTTGACAGATAAGGCAAAGGGCCTTATACTCTTGAACTGCATGCCTACTGGAAGAGGCAAGGCATTTGCCAAAGCTTGGCTCATCAAACTTGGAGACAGGACTATCCCTGTGGAAGAGAAGGACTATGACCATATCAAAGAGGCGTTCTCTACCACCTTCTCCCCCTATGATGCCACCTTCCATGCCCAAGTAGAACTTGTCTCTTTGCGACAAGACCTTTGTTGCGAAGACAGCTTTGAGAAATATCTCACAGAGTTCATGGTCCTTACCATTCAGGCCAGAATCAAAGAGAAAGGAGCCTTACAAGAATGGTTCCTTCAAGGACTCGATAGGGAGATTGCAAAGCAGTTAACCCTCACCAACATTCTCAAGACTGCTGAGAAAATCAAGGAGGTATACAACAAAGCCATGGCGATAGAAAGCAAACTGGCTAGGATCAGGGATATGGATTGAATCCCTCAGATCCCTATAGGCAGAGGAGGAGGACAACAACACCATGACCCAAATGCCATGGATGTGGACCACCTCACACTCTCTCCTGTGGAATGGACCCACCTCATCAGAGAAAGGAAATGCTTCATATGCAAAAAGATGGGATGTTCTACTAGGAAACACCCATGACAGGAACAACAGCATGTCCAAACTCATACAGTTACAAGATCCCACCAAATGGAGATCATCTGGACTCCTACACCAAAGCTCTGAGAATGCACTCGGACAAAGACAAAATCCTCAGGACTCTCAAAGCAGCCTTTGAGAAGAATAGGGATGAATGAGGAGAGGCCCTCCCAGATATGGAAGAAGTATGGGGAAATGAAGACATTAATGTCCTCACTCTTGACAAGACTCCCACCCAACAAATGCCCGCTATGCATTTTTAGAAGGAAGGGATGGACCAATGTCATCTCCTTCTGTCACAATTGCACCTGTATGTATCTCTGGATCAAGCAGTAATTCTATTTGCATTCCAATCTTGATCCAGGATAAATGTGTTAAACAGCTGGAATCTCACAGCTGGAGTCCACTGTCAGAAACTGGAGGAAAGCAAAGACAGTGGACTCCAACTACTGTAGGAGTGAACAATAAACAAATAAAAACAACAACAACAATGTGCCACAATGTGCCACAATATTCTAAGTATGAAAATGGAGTGCACAATCAATGATTCCAACAAGTGATTAGTCTACTGATTAGTCATAGTGAGACCCAAGGATTTCTAAGTGTCTCCACATCACACTTGAGTGTGTGCTACAACTAGGTTCTACACATTAGCATAACACTAGATGCAGAACTATAGTACAAAGGGCAAAGTATTTATTGTTGTATGCCTGGTGATTGCACACTGTGTGATCATTTAGAGTTGTGGCACATATTATTTGTGTTTATTGTTGTTATTGCTACAGCCTGTAAATCCTGCAAGTCCCATGTCACTTCTCCTTAGTTTCTGACATCGGACTCCAGCTGCACTGTTCAGCTGTCTAACAGGTTATGAGCCTTGTGCCTTAAACTCTTGCCCCACAGCTTGCTTTATAGGTGAAACTATTTTCACTTGTTCAAACTCCACTACATCCACCCCATCCATCACCTATTTACACATTTTCACCCCACTCTATCCCAATGGCCTCAGAACACCACCACCATTACATTCAGCCTCTTAATGGCAACAACTATACCACCTGAAGTGAAGAAATGAAGGCTCTGCTGTCCTCCAAAGGCCTCTGGTGGCTTGTTGATGGCAAGGAGAAGCACCCCAGCTCTGGAGAGAAGGAGCAGGAGTGCTGGGACATCAAGCAGGACAAGGCTGCTGGCAAGCTTATGCTTAATTTGATGGCAGACCAGTGAGTTCACATCCGAGCATTGCAGGACGACCCTACCATGGCTTGAAAGGCCCTGGAGATGCTGTTTGTGCAGCAGAAGGCCAGCACATGCTTTGTGGCATATAAGGAGTTCTTTTCGATCAGGAAGCGCGCAGATGAAACCCTTCCAGCTCTGAGTGCTCGAGTTGAGCAAGCCATGACAAGAATCCAGCTCTGCTGCTCCAGTAGTCATCACAACAACACCCACAGCTGCTACTGTGAATGTGGCCGCCCAGAATGTGGTAGAACAGGCTGACAATGCAAGTTTTCGTTCCAGGGATCCATCAGACCCTCTATTCCTGCTCCAACTCAATGCTGATGTTGATTGGAATGCAGACACAGGGGCCACTTCTCATATGATGCCCCATTGCCACTGGCTGTGCAATTACAGCCTGAAACGCGTTCCCATCAAACTTGCGGACAATACAGTGGTGTATTCAGCTGGAGTCAGTTCTGTGGTGTTCCATCCCACTTTAGAGGGAAGGAGAGGCAAGTCAAGTTCTTGAACATCCTGCATGTCCCACAGTTGCAGAACAACCTACTATCAGTCCTGTACCTTACTTGTCATTCATCCATCAATGTGCATATCAATGCCAGCCATATGTCCTTTCATCGCTCAAATGGACCACCCTTATTTGTTGTGCCCATCAATGAGCACAACACCACATTTCTGGATGGTGTAACAGAGCCAATGACTGAGTATGCGAGCCCTGCAATGACTGTACCACTGGATTTGGCCTGTGGCATTGCAAACTCGCCCACCACAACCTGACTGATGTGAAAGTGTTGGTTGAGCGAAAGCTGGTCACAGGAATGTGCCTGGACATCAAAACCACACCAGATCTGCTGTGCAAGCCCTGCTTAGCAGGCAAAATGCACGCAAACCCGTTCCCAAGCAGCTCCTGGTGCACTTCCCACCCTCTGGAACTCATCCACTCCAATGTTCACACTGTTCCCTATCCAACATTCACTGGCTACCATTACTGGGTCACCTTCATTGATGACTACTCCAGATACTGGTTTATGCTGCCCATTCGCATGAAATCGCATGTTTTTGACACTTTCAAGCAGTTCAAGGCTGTTACGGATTTCTTTCCTTTTTATCCTTCTAACTACGCTCTCGCTCATTCATCTTCTCATACGCGAGAGGGCTTTGCCCTTATGGCGTTGACCATGCAATACGCTACATTCACAGACGATCTTCTTGATACAGACGAATAACCTCTTTTAGGCAGCTCTCTTGTACTGCCTCGTATTCCCCTTTACCCAGATGGTCTGTGTGCACTTTTACTTAGCTGGTCTGTATGCCATTCCAAGTAGTATAAATACTTCACCTTTGTACTATAGTTCGGTATCTAGTTCTATGCAATCTATTGCTAGAATCTGGTCATTCCGCGAGTGGTTAGTCTAAGGATTAGTCATAGCGAGACCCCTGAGCTCCTAAGTGTCTTCACACTACACTCAAGTGTGCGCTTCAACTAGATTCTATGCATTAGCATAACAAAAGAACTAGATCATCCAGTTTACCTCTGCTGTTAAGCACAAGGCCCCCTCTACCACCATTTCGTGGCAAAGAGGAATCCAAGCTCCCTCCTCCCCTGAGCAGGAGCAAGAAGACGTTGAAATCGCAGTACCGCCTCTGGCTACAGAACCCACTGATTACCATTATGACAACCCCAATTTTTGGACCAGGAACTCCGCCACTCCCTGCCCCTCCTTCCCAACCACTCCCGTTCAATCTTCATCCGGACCGTGAACAGACTTTCATCATTCGCAACCAACTGTTCCTCCAGTTGCACCTCCACCACCACAAAGCCCAACTACCAAAGAAAGAGCGGAATCTCCACTAGAATTCCCCATGGACGTCAATGAACACAAGTCAGAGATTAAGGCAGGTCTGCCAGATGATTTTTCTGGTCACCCAGATGATGCGCCATGATGGCTGCTAGCCACGAAGGCCTACTTCCAAATGAACACTTGCTTCTACAACAATCGAGCCAAGACCCTTACCCTCCTTGCCAAGATGAGCAAAGGTTGAGGGAAGGACTTCTCCGAGGGTTGGTACCAGAGAATAGGAGATGAAATGGTGGAAGAAAATGCTAAGTCTTTTGCCACCATAACGGAAGGCTTCGTTAAAGCCTTTATCCCATATGATGTCAGAGCCAAGGCTCAAATTGATTTGGGAAGGTTGAGGCAGAACCTCAGGGATCCCGACAGGCTGAATGACTACAACCTCCAGTTCCAACTTCTCGCTGGAAAAGCCAAGATCATGGACCAAAAGGCGTTGATCGAGTGGTACATCAATGGCCTAGACAGCAACCTCTCTGACTCCATCCTTATAATGCCCATCGTCCCCAACTCTATCAATGAATGGATTCAAAAGGCCTCCCAGTTCACTGGACAGGCAAGGAGGAGAGATGGACTTCGATGTGGAAGGGCTTTCATTTCCGTGTCCACTTGGACCCCTCCCCATCAGACTTGTACCACCTCTCGTTGCAACCCAAATGCCATGGATGTGGATGCTATCCACCTCACCCCGGTCGAACATGCCCATCACATGAAGGATAACCTGTGCTTCATCTGCCACCAGAAGGGATGTCACACCACTCACCACCCTCGCCCTCCTCACAGCAACAACCCCCCTTATAGCAACAATGGAACCCCACACCCCCCTAGGAACCCCCAGAGGGTCAGGACCACCTCCACCACTCCCACCCCAGATCCAGTTGCAACTTACATCGCCAGTCTTGGAGGAAGGAACATCCCTAAAGAAGACATCCTACAGGTGCTCAAAGCGTGCTACGAGGAACCACAGCCAGAGGAAGAAGGAGAGACAGTGGCAGCCACTAGGATAGAAGTGGCCAAGGATTTTTGAAATGAAGGGAAGTCTCGACATCTTCTCCTCCCCTTGTTATAGCTCCTGTATTTGTATCAGATTCACATGCGCAGTCAATCCAAATCCACCTCTCTCTCTATACGCATGCAGGAGCAGAAATCGTTGATGTCACCACTCTCATTGACAGTGGAGCAACCGGGTGCTTCATTGATCGAGACTTTGTCTCAAGGCACCATATTCCCACCATTCAACTCCTTAAACTGCTAAAGGCTTGAAACATGGATGGAACTACCAACAAAGAAGGGATCATCTGACACCAGGTGTCCCTAACCCCCCAAGTAGGAGAAATTGAAGAAAAGCAAAAACTGATGGTCATCAATTGCAGGTCCCGAGAACGTTATCCTCAGTCTCCCTTGGCTCAAAGATCTCAACCCCACTATCAACTGGGCCACTGGACAGGTCACCATCCCAGATCGACTTCCAGTCCCCCAACACGATTCCCCGAAAGCCTACCCTCTCAACCCGAAGGAGCTCAACACCTGTAGAGCCTTCATAGATAAACACATTAAATCAGGGAAGATAGTCCCATCAAAATCACCACAGGCTTCCCCCTTCTTCTTCGTCCCAAAAAAGAACGGGTCGGTCTGTCCCTGCCAGGACTACCGATACCTCAATGAACATACCGTCAAAAACGCCTACCCCCCCCCCCCTCATATCTGACCTCATGGACAAACTAAAGGGGTCCCACCTCTTCACGAAGATGGACATCCG
>JBBPQN010000141.1:0-24988 GCA_038092575.1 Boletus subluridellus | reverse complement strand
CAGAACGGCCCTGCGATGACTGGACATTGTCGAGATTTCGACCTGCACGTGCCTCTGGAGGGGAGGTCATTGGGGCATGTGACAATCGTGATACTATACCATCCTCCTGGGAATGGTCAGAAGAGGCCGAGGACGATGGCTCCAGCAGCGTCAATACGGAAGTAAGATAAGAATATAGCCATCCCGCACCTCGTCAAAGTCGAACTGAGGAGCGGGCGCGCTCGACGGCACCTCAACCTATGCCATTGTGAGAACCTGCTTCGAGGGGGGAAACGAACAAGCTGATACCTCGAGGGGATCACCATCTTGGTTGTGTCCTTTGGACTCGACTGGACTAGATTGCCCAGGATCTTTCTATTGTATGTACACGTTAGTGTCAGCACAGTTCTTTCGGTGACGATATGACAACTCGTAGTCTCGTACCGAATTCGAGTCCGGTGATTTGTTTTCATCGTCACCCGAGGTCGGAGGCTGCTCGTCTTGTTGTACTTGCTCACGGGCAGATGCCTACGTAGTATGTCAACATGGTGAATGGCACATATCTGACATGCTGGGACTCACATGGAGAGGACCATACAGGTCAGGGAGTATCTGACCGAGATCACGAATGACAATTTTCCCGGAGCCATACGATCCAGTCGCAATGCGGTTGCTGTCTGGAGAGATAGCGATCGACTGTAACTCTTCACTATCCTCGACGACAGGCTCAATCCGAGCCAGTGTTGATGTATCCAGGAACGAGATTGAATGCAGTGCGAGATCAGCAATGAATTTGCCGTTGGCGGCTAGGGCAATAGAGGGAACATTGTTGTCGCCGTCATGGAGAATCGATGATTCTGCAAGTTGGGACCCGGTGGAGACGTCGAAAGACCTGATTTTGCCGGCGCGGGATGTGGAGAAAATTTGCTGGCCGTCGCTTGACCACGCAAGTGGAGTGACCGCGTCCCAATAGGGTATGGTTATCTTGATAGTGATGAGCTCCTCACCGTTGCGACTGTCGAAAATGCGAATCAAGTGAAGAGCGCATGTGGCGATCCGCTCGCCATTTGGAGAGAATTTGATTCCGGTGACACAATTGTTGTGTTCGAGCGGGCCAACGAGTCTCTTCCCATTCGTGAGGTTCCAAATATTTGCTTCCTTGGCCACACCGGTCGCAAATAAGGTCGAATCAGGGGACACGTCGACGGCATACACGTAATTTTCGCCCTCTACGTCGACGACCTTTTCGTGCAACTCTCCGTTCCACACACCTGCCCCCCTCGCGGTCCCACATACTACCCATTTCTGGTTCCTTGACACAGAAATGGCGTTCACCTGCATTCCAAGTTGCTTTCCAACCTCTTGACCGTCTGCAAGTCGCCATAGTTGGATCCCAAGGTCATCCCGCTCAAAACATGCATTCCATCGGGGTGGAAAAAAACTGCCCATACAGGGCCAGAGTGACCGGTGTCAAGGACCATCGTTTGGTCTTACTGAATGGTCAGCATTGCTCAATCACTCCTCGGAGCTGCCACGCACCGGTCTTTGTCGACGACATCACCAATGGTACACAATCGTCCGTGTCGAAACGTTGAGGAACAAGGCGTTTCGGTTTCCTCGTGGCGCGCACCGTTTTTCACGCAACGGGGTTTGCAATACCTAGGATAGACGTAAATGCTGTTCTAGAATCTAGACATGAATCACTAGCATAAAATATATCTTACAGTTTGTGCAAGGACGGAATTCAAGGTTTGTTTGAAGCTTTGAATGTGTGCGAAATCTTCAAGGACGAACAAAAAGCACTGGTTTTATACTTGAGAATAAGAGCGGTACTCAACGAGAACAATATTTTCCATATTTGGAACGCACCGAAACTAATTGCCTGACCCCATTGCGCAATTGGGATGGACGGACAATTCGAAGAATCCCTTCAAACGTAATTCCTCGAAGGTCACGATCGCGCGGGTGATGGCGTATTGCCCATCGGGCCCCACACAAGGGTCACCATTTGACACGGGCTATCCCAATGCGCTCACGCCGCAGTTAGCGGATAGCTGCGTTCCTGGGTGATATTGTCTTTCAGGCTCCAAGACAGTTTTTGTTGCAGATTCAGTCTGAGAAGCAGAGAATCTGGACATACCGTACATTAATGCACTGATGGCCGATGTGTCATGGATCCTAAAAGTGTTCTTCTCTTCTCTTTCTCTTCGGGCATTGAATAAATGGTTGAAAGGAGACAAAACAATTCCTTAGGAGATACGTTTGTTTTGATCTAGCCCAGCACTGCGAACGGCAATGAAAATGGCTACGAGGGATAACGCGACAGAGACACACCTCAAGGTCACACTGCAAGCGCAGTTGGTAGACCAAAGCCAATACATCAGTTCAGTCTCGTACGTGAAACCAGTATCGACGACCCACACTGTGCATCTGTGGCCAGACCGCTGAGCGAGGGTGTTGGTACGCCGAGGAGACGCATCGTGATCTCGATGTTGGCGAATGTGTCTCCGAGATTCAAACCCAGCGCCGGCGCCAGGATGACAGGATAGATCTCTGACGACGAGCCACTGTTGACCAACTCTCTCTGGATCCATATGCGTTGATACGGCTAGAAGTGGAAAACAGTCTTGGAAGTCACGAGACGAACAGACGTCGAACTTGAAAAAGTCGCCTTTTCCCCGGTTACCTTGACTCGAGTTGACGGCGCGAGAAGGTGTTTGGTTTCAGAGAGATGATCAGATACAACGTCCGAGTCTGGGTGCATTGTGTACTCAAGAACTTGACAACCTGAACCGACGGTCGACGCGAGTGCCCCTAGGCTACGGCGAGTCCTAGTCACCCCTCAAGGGAACCCGATGTCTATAGATAATAGATAATAGAAAACCTTGTAGAAATAACACAGCCAAACAACTTACCCTCAGCTATCCACGTGCGACCGACTGCTCCACGTGCACAATCCCCAGAACGGGATCTACATCTTCAAAAACACTGAATTCAAAGTATGGCTCAACGACGAAAAGGACAAGGCCTGTCGTGCGTACGCCTCTACCCCGTCGTGCGCGCTGAGCTTTCCCCCCCTTTTTTTTTGAAACGACAGTACTTTGGCGAACTCTCGAGCGAGAGATTGCGGGGGGTGCGGATGCGCCGATCGACCTGCTCCACCGCAGTGCTGTTGACGCGTGGTAATGACCCCTCGTTGAAAACGTCCACAGTCGCCTTCGCGAGTTTGTTGGGGTGTGGCGTCTGACGAGATCAACGCTCCCACGCAAGTATCATGACGCGGTAGCGATGGGTGACTCCGCTGTCATCCAAACCGCTTACCAGTAGTCATCTGCTGAAAAGGGATCGAGCGCACATGCCAACGCACTGCGCGCCACACGCGAGGAGGCCGATTCGGCGACGTATCACCCCTCGGGGGTGCCGGTGGACATGCTCATTTGACCGCTAGCAGCGTGCTGACCTCCCATCCGCGTCGGATCTCGTCCTCGCGAGAGAAGCTGCGTCGGAACACCGAGCCTCTGAACGCGACCTCAAACCGAGCTGGGATCGCTCAGAGGCAAAAGGACGTCCAAAAATCATGGTGGGACCGAATGAAGCAGAACGGGATGGGGTCTTGGAGAAGCCACGTACGCAAAAAGAGAATGATCGTGCGTTTCAGGAAAGGGGGAACAATGGGACGATGGGTATGAAGCGGACGAATCGACCATGCTTATTGGTGGGGATAATTTCAAACAAAGACCAGCTATGGGTTTCTTTTTCTCACCAAGCTTTGTTGTTGACGCTTACGACAGCATAGTGTGACGCGATGCTGCCCAGAAACGATTCGAAGAGATGCGTTCCGCAGCACGAGAAGGTGGCGACAGCGCGGGAACGTGCCGTCGCGATGCGCGATAAAGGCAAGGCGACCATGGACATGTTCCAACAACTCCAAGCTAAACAAGGCTGAGTCTTACACCCATTGTACGTATTATTGTGAGTACACGCTCATGCTATCATCATATACTGGTAATACAAGGCCCATTGCCTACATTGTCTTCTATCTGTGCATGCGTTCAGCATGACGATGGTATCTCTCTCATATGCTCATATGACATGTAAACCTATGCCCCGTCACCAGGATCTAGTTTCCGTGCAAGAGATTAAACATCGAGACACTGAGGTCCTTGCCAAAAGTTGGGTTACACGCCATGCTACTTATTACACTAGCCGGCGCACATCCTCGTCTTACTAGACATTCTACACGCTTACAACAGCTCTCATCAATCAGACACTGTCCTCCAATCGCAACCTCCGTGTGGGTATAGAATATCCTGGCGAGCTCGATCATGGACAGGCTTATTAGGACTCATACTGATGTTGATTTGGGAGGTGACACGGACTCGAAGACTCCTATGTCCACATACTCCCGATTCAGCATGGAATCTACGCGAATCAATGTGTCCCGTCATGTGCACCCGACCGAATACACAGTACCCATGCGGGTAACCTGATCGAAATGGCAATAGGTATCCGGATCGAGATGGTAGCATCGCCTGATCCCTGCTCATGCTGATCCACTGTGAGTCTAACAATTGAAGCTAAAAGAATCCACGCACCATTATATGGACTCCCGCGGGCGAGGGTTGAGATGAATTATTCTCCTGTTGCGCCTGATAACACGTGAGCTGGGATGACGAGGTCCACTATCACCAGAAAAAAAAACGCACTGGGCCGGCTTGCTGTGCATCCGCAACACCTTGTACACTACGAGACGGTTCGTTGGTGTTGTCGGGAACAGTGGCCTTGGGGGCCGATTTACGCTGTAGTGTCTGAAATGAGTCGCTGCACACAAACCCGAAGCACGACGAACCTTTTCGTTTCTGGCCCATTTCTGGACTGTTCGCTGGGATGATATGTTGGCCATACCACATCCGATCATTTTAGGGAAGAGTACTCACTCGCTTACGTTTACCTGCTGCCATCCACGAGGGTCCCTCGTTTCTGTCGTCCGCTCTCGGTGGTGAGTGAGAAGGAGATCGATGATCGGGAGACTGGCGGGACTTTCGGGAACGTCGGTCAGGCTTATGTGAATGGTCCTTGTTACTCTTCCTTTGTAGCCACTTTTTAAATATTGAGTGGTCCTGTGATGGCTGGACAGCGTCAAGATTTTGGCCTGCACGTGCCCCTGGAGGGGAGGTCACCGGTGGGGCATCTGACAACTGTGATGTGCCATCCTCCCGGGAATGGTCAGAGGAGGCAGAGGACGATGGCTCCAGCAGCGTCAATACGGAAGCAAGATAAGAATGTAGTGATGCCCCACCTCGTCAAAGTTGAATTGAGGAGCGGGCGTGCTCGGCGGCACCTCAACCTATGCCATTGTGAGAACCTGCTTCGAGGGGGAAACGAACAGACTGATACCTCGAGGGGGTCATCGCCATCTTGCTCGTGTCCCTTGGACTCGAGCGGGCTAGATTGCCCAGGATCTTTCTTTGTATGTACACATTGGTGTCAGCACAGCTCGCTGACGGCATGACAAACTCGTAGTCTCGTACCGAATTCGAGCCGGATGATTTAGTGTCGTGGCCATCCGAGGTCGGAGGCTGCTCGTCTTGTTGTACTTGCTCACGGAAACCACTCACAAACTAAATGGGATGCAAGAAGTGAGAGACCATCTGTGAGACAGCGGCATGAGCAGGGAGCCAACGATCACTCACAAGCTAGATGAGACGCAAGAAGGGAAAGACCATCTGTGAGACTGCGGCATGAGCAGGGAGCTGAAGATCACTCACAAGCTAGATGGGACGCAAGAAGGGAGAGACGGTCTGTGAGACAATGGCATGAGCAGGGAACCAACGATCACTCACTCGCTGGATGGAACGCAAGAAGGAGGACGGTCCGTGAGACGGTGGCATGAGCAGGGAGCCGACGATCACTCACTTCCTAGATGGGAGGCAACAAGGGAGACGGTCTGTGCGACAGCGACATGAACAGGGAGCCAACGATCACTCACTTCCTAGATGGGACGCAAGAAGGGAGAGACGGTCTGTGAGACAGCGACATGGGTAGGGAACCAACGATCACTCACTCGCTGGATGGGACGCAAGAAGGGAGAGACGGTCTGTGAGACAGCGGCGTGAGCAGGGAGCCGACGATCACTCACTTCCTAGATGGGACGCAACGAGGGAGAGACGGTCTGTGAGACAGCGACATGAGCAGGGAGCCGACGATCACTCACTTCCTAGATGGGACGCAACGAAGGAGACGGTCTGTGCGACAGCGACATGAACAGGGAGCCAACAATCACTCACTTCCTAGATGGGACGCAACAAGGGAGAGACGGTCTGTGAGACAGCGACATGGGTAGGGAGTTGACAATCACTCACTCGCTGGATGGGACGCAAGAAGGGTGAGACGATTTGTGAGACAGCGGCATGAGCAGGGATGCCGACAATCACTCACCCGCTGGATGTGACGCAAGAAGAAAAAGACGGTCTGTGAGAGAGCGGCATGAGCAGGGAGCCGACGATCACTCACCCACTAGATGTGACACAAGAAGGGAGAGATGGTCTGTGAGGCAGCGACATGAGCAGGGAGCCAATGATCACTCACTCGCTGGATGGGGCGCAAGAAGGGTGAGACGATCTGTAAGACAGCGACATGAGCAGGGAGCCGACGATCACTCACTTCCTAGATGGGACGCAAGAAGGGAGAGATGGTCTGTGAGGCAGCGACATGAGCAGGGAGCTGACGATCACTCACTTCCTAGATGGGATGCAAGAAGGTGGAGACGGTCTGTGAGACAGCGACATGAGCAGGGAGCCGACGATCACTCACTCGCTGGGTGGGACGCAAGGGGGGAGAGACGGTCTGTGAGACAGCGACATGGGCAGGGAGCCAACGATCACTCACTCGCTGGATGGGACACAATAAGGGAGAGACGATCTGTGAGACAGCGACATGAGCAGGGAGCCGATGATCACTTACTTCCTAGATGGGACGCAATAAGGGAGAGATGATCTGTGAGACAGCAGGGAGCCGAAGATCACTCACAAGCTACATAGATTGGACGCAAGAAAGAGAGGTCTGTGAGACAGCGGCATGAGCAGGGAGCCGACGACCACTCACGGGCTAGATGGGACGCAAGGGGGGAGAGACGATCTGTGAGACAGCGGCATGAGCAGGGAACTGAAGATCACTCACAAGCTAGATGGAACGCAAGAATGGAGAGACGATCTGTGAGACAGCAACATGAGCAGGAAGCCGATGATCACTCACATCCTAAATGGGACGCAAGAAGGGAGAGACGATCTGTGAGACAGCGACATGAGCAGGGAGCTAATGATCACTCACTTCCTAGATGAGACACAAGAAGGGAGAGACACTCTGAAACAGCGGCATGAGCAAAGAGCCGACGATCACTCACAAGCTAGATGGGACACAAGAAGGGAGAGACGATTTGTGAGATGGCGACATGAGCAGGGAGCCGATGATCACTTACTTCCTAGATGGGACACAAGGAGAGACGAGCTGTGAGACAGCGGCATGAGCAGGGAGCTGAAGATTACTCACAAGCTAGATGTGACGCAAGAAGGGAGAGATGATCTGTGAGACAGCGACATGAGCAGGGAGCCGACGATCACTCACTTTCTAGATGGGACGCAAGAAGGGAGAGACGATTTGTGAGACAGCGGCATGAGCAGGGAGCCGACGACCACTCACATCCTAGGTGGGACGCAAGAAAAAGAGGTCTGTGAGACAGCGACATGAGCAGGGAGCCGACGATCACTCACCCACTAGATGTGACGCAAGAAGGGAGAGACGGTCTGTGAGATAGCGACATGGGCAGGGGGTCGACGATCACTCACTCGCTGGATGGGACGCAAGAAGGGAGAGACTATCTGTGAGACAGCGGCGTGAGCAGGGAGCCGACAATCACTCACATCCTAGATGGAACGCAAGAAGAGAGAGATGGTCTGTGAGACAGCGACATGAGCAGGGAGCCGACAATCACTCACATCCTAGATGGGACGCAAGAAGGCAGAGACGATTTGTGAGACAGCGACATGAGCAGGGGGCCAATGATCACTTACTTCCTAGATGGGACACAAGGAGAGACGACTTGTGAGACAGTGGCATGAGCAGGGAGCTGAAGATCACTCACATCCTAGATGGAACGCAAGAAGGGAGAGATGGTCTGTGAGACAGCGACATGAGCAGGAAGCCGACGACCGCTCACATCCTAGATGGAACGCAAGAAGGGAGAGACGATTTGTGAGACAGCGACATGAGCAGGGGGCCAATGATCACTTACTTCCTAGATGGGACACAAGGAGAGACGACTTGTGAGACAGTGGCATGAGCAGGGTGCCAACGATCACTCACATCCTAGATGGAACGCGAGATGACATTAAGGAGCGGGACCAGTGATGAATTGATGAGTTTGAGTAAGAAAATACAACTCTACAATGGCTCACCATTCCGGAAAGCTAACTTGCGGTGAGTCTTGAACTGAAATTATCAATTGTTCAACGTCACTGGCGGGGGTAAAGAAGCTAGACGCTGGTGCAGTCTGCAACTCGGATCAACCAGGAAAGTGATTCTTGATTATGTAATGCAACTGAGTTCTTTGCAGGGTACATAGCTCAAATTTCAAACTTGAGTACTTGAGTGTCTAAGAACGCATTTTTTAACGTTCTGGTTACTCGACCGCATTGCC
This sequence comes from Boletus subluridellus, assembly GCA_038092575.1. NCBI lineage: Eukaryota > Fungi > Basidiomycota > Agaricomycetes > Boletales > Boletaceae > Boletus > Boletus subluridellus. Next base: position 16,314 of record JBBPQN010000141.1, on the reverse strand, counting down.
TTACATTCCATTAAAGTGCTTTCGAGTATAGCGTGCTTGGCCCTCCCACAAATATTATTCGACGTGCTCTCCAGACCTGCTCAACGGCAAAGCTTCACCGCAAACCCAATTCTACATGCCCTTCTCAGCGTCTTTTCTCCCCAGTCTAAAGTAGCCGCTCGACAACGTGCGCAGACGATGATGAACCACCCGGCTCAGAATGATAAGTTGGACTCGGACGCGTTTCTGTTTCTCCCGTTGTGCGGTCGTCGGCGTCGCGAAGTTCTCTTCGCACTCCAACCTGTCGTTTGATACCCGACTCCTTCAGTGCATGCACGATCCCCAGGACGAAACTCTACTTTCTCAAAAACACCGAATTCAGAGTATGGCTCAACGACGAAAAGGACAATGTTTGTCTCGCGTACGCCTCTACCCGTCAGACCGTCGAGCTTCCCCCCCTTTTTTTTCGTTGAAACGACAGTACTTTGATGACGGACTGTCGAGCGAGAGACTGCAGAGGTGCGGATGCACCGGTCTCCCTGTTCCACCGCGGTGCCATCGACGCGTGGCAATGACCTACCCGTTGGAAACGTTCACAGTCACTTTCGCAAGTTTGTTCGGGTGTGGAACAAAGACTCTACGTTACGTCTGACAAGATCACCCCCCTCGCACACGTCATGTTCACGTTCCTTGACGTGTTGAATCACAACGGAGGGCTTGTATCATGACGCAGTAGCGATGGCTGGCTCCGCTGTCATCCAGACTGCTTACCGGTGGTCGTTTGCTGAAAAAGGGACCGAGCGCGCATGTCAACGCACTGTGTGCCACACGCGAGGAGATCGATTCGGTGACGTATCACCCCTCGGGGGTCCCGGTCTGGTCTTTGCAACTATCCCCACCGCCAAGCAACATCGATTCGTCCCCTTCATACCCATCGTCCCATCGTCTCCCTTTTCCCGAAACGCACGACCATTCTCTCTTCGCGCACGTTTCTTCTCCAAGATCCTATCCCGTCCTACTTCTTTCGGTCCCACCGTATTTTGGGGGCGTTCTTTTGCCTCTAAACGATCCCGTCTCCGTTTGAGGTCGCGTTCAGAGGCTTGGTCTTCCGAGGCGGCTTCTCTCGCAAGGACGAGGTCCGACGCGGATGGGGGGCCAGCACGCCGCTAGTGGTCCAGTGAGAACATCTACCGGTTATGAGTTTCTTTTTCTGACCAAGCTTTGTTGCTGACGCCTACCAGAGCATAGCGCGACGGGATGTTGCTCGGAAACGATTCGAAGAGAAGCGTTCCGCTGCACAAGAAGACAAAGTGACGACAGCGCGTGAACGTGTCGTCGTGATGCGCGAGAAAGATAAGGCGACCACGGACATTAGTCTTACACCCATTGTACGTATTATCGTGAGTACACGCTCGAGCTCTCATCGTATAGCAGTTATACATGGCTCATTCAATGCAGTGTCTTCTGTCTGCATGTGTCATGCGGTGTCGCGACTATGCATCCTTTAAGCCACCCATGCTGAGTAGACATGTCATGTACTCTTCTCCCGAGACGTGTGGTTCTACTTTGGCTCCGATTCAGCATGACGATGGCATCCTTCTCGTATGCTCAGATGACATGTAAACCTATGCCCCGTCACCAGGGTCTAGTTTCCGTACAAGAAAACGAACATCGAGACGCCGACGTCCTTACCAAAGTTGGGTTACATGACATCCTACTACATCCTCGTCATACTTGACACTCTGAATGCTTGCAACAGCTCTCATCAATCAGACACTATCCTCCAACCGCAACCCCCGTGTGAGGTAGACTTCATCAACGACCGTTGAGTGAATATCATGGCGAGCCCAATCACGGAAGGGTTTATTAGGACGCATACCGACGTTAACTTGCGAGGCAACACGGACTCGAAGACTCAAGTCTACGTACTCCCGATTCGACATGGAATCCCCGTGAATCGTATTGAATAGCCTGAATCAATGCGTCCCGTCATGTGCACCTGACCGGATACACAACATCCATGCAGGTAACCTGATCGAAATGGTAGGTATCCGGATCGAGATGGTAGCATCCCCTGATCCCTGCTGATGCTGATCCACCATGAGCCTCACAATCTAAGTTAAACGAAATCACGTGCACCATTATATGAACCCCCGCGGGCGAGGGTTGAGATGAATTATTCTCCTGTTGCGCCTGATAACACGTGAGCTGGGATGACGAGGTCCACTATCACCAGAAAAAAAAAGACGCACTGGGCCGGCTAGCTGTGCATCCGCAACACCTTGTTGACTATGAGATGGTTCGTTGGTGTTGTCGGGAACAGTGGCCTTGGGGGTCGATTTACGCTGTAGTGTCTGAAATGAGTCGCTGCATACAAACCCGAGGCACAACAAACCTTTTCGTCTCTAGCCCATTTCTGGACCGTTCGCTAACGTGATATGTTAGACATACCACATCCATCCGATCGTGTATCAAGGAAGAGTACTCACTCACTTACGTCTACCTGCCGCCATCCGCGAAGGTCCCTCGTTTGTGTCGCCCACTCTCAGTGGTGGGTAGGAAGGAGATTGATGATCAGCAGAGTGGTGTGAGCTTCCGGAAAGTCGATCAGGCTTATGCGGGGCGGGGTCCTTGTTGCTCTTCCTTTGTAGCCACTTTTTAAATACCGAACGGCCCTGCGATGACTGGACAGTGTCGAGATTTTGCCCTGCACGTGCCTCTGGAGGGGAGGTCACCCGGGCATCTGACAGCTGTGATATGCCATCCTCCTGGGAATGCTCAGAGGAGGCCAAGGATGATGGTTCCAGCAGCGTCAACACGGAAGTGAGATACGAATGTAGTGATCCCGCACCTCGTCAAAGTCGAACTGAGGAACGGGCGCGCTCGACGGCACCTCAGCCTATGCCATTGTGAGAACTTGCTTTGAGGGGGAAATGAACAAACTGATACCTCGAGGGGATCATCGCCACCTTGGTTGTGTCCTTTGGACTCGAGTGGGCTAGACCGCCCAGGATCTTCCTATTATATGTACATATGGGAGATGAAACGGGGCTTGTCCAACATGCTGGGACTCACATGGAAAGGACCATACAGGCCAGGGAGGATCTTGCCCAGATCACGAATGACAATTTTTCCGGCATGCGATCCAGTCGCAATACAGCTGCTGTCTGAAGAGATAGCGATCGACCGTAACAGTTCACTGTCCTTGATGACAGGGCCACTGGCGATCCGAGTTAGTGTCAATGTATCCAGGAACGAGATTGAATCCCATGTGAGGCCAACAATGAATTTGCCGTTGGCGGCTATGGCAAGAGAGGGGACGCTGTCGTCCTTGTCATGGAGAATCAATGATTCTGCAAGCTGGGACCTGGTGGAGACATTGAAAGACGTGATTTTGTTGGCGCGGGATGTAGAGAAAATTTGCTGGCCGTCGCCTGACCATGCAAGGGGAGTGATCACGCCCAAACCAGGTATGGCTGTCTTGATAGTGACGAGCTCATCACCATTGCGACTGTCGAAAATCCGGATCGAGTCGAGACGGCATGCGGTGGCAATCTGCTCGCCATTTGAAGAGAATTTGATTCCATTGACCCAATTGTCGTGTTTGAGCGGGCTAACGAGTCTCTCTCCACTCGTGATGTCCCAAATATTCGCTTCCTTTTGGTTGGTCCCAGTCGCAAAGCTGGTCGAGTCAGGGGACATGTCGACTGCAGCCACGTAATTTGCCTGCTCCACGTCGACGACCTTTTCATGCAACTCTTCGTCCCACACACCCGCCCCCTTCGAGGTCCCACGCACTATCCACTTCCAGTCTGTTGATACAGAAATGGCTGTCACCTGCATTCCCAGTTGCCTTCCAACCTCTTGACCGTCTGCAAGTCGCCACCGTTGCATCCCACCGTCACTCCCACTCAAAACATGCATTCCGTCGGGGTGGAAAGAGACTGCCCGTACAGTGCCAGAGCCACCAGCATCAAGTACCATCGTTTGGTCTTACTGAATGGTCAGCATTGCCCATTCACTCCTCGGAGCTGCCACGCACCAGTATTCGTCGACGACATCACCAATGGTACACAATCGCCTGTGTGAAAATGTGGAGGGACAAGGCGTTCCGGTTTGCTCGTGGTGCGCACAGTCGCCCCAGAAACACGTTTCTTTATTCTGGTCTGTTCACACAGCTGCCTCGTGTCTTTGGCGCTTACTCTTGCTCGGATCCATCCAGGCGACCTCGTTGAGTCAAACTTATCGGTGAAACCTCCCGTCGTTTCCAAGCGCAGTCTGCGATTGCCCGTCGTGTCTTGGCTGCGGGGCTCAATTCACGGTGTGTACAATCCGCATTAAACCGACTCGCGACACATCGCGCACAAAACCTGGCTCGATCTCAAAAGGGTTCACTCAAGCTCCAGACGGATGTACGTCTGCGTACTCACTCAGACCATGTCACACTCACATGTATGCGCAGCCCGGTCATTCTCGCACTCCCTACGTGACCCCCCGGAGCTCGAATGATTACGCTTATACACACCCTCGTTGACGCCAGAAATACCCTCGAACGCTCAACGATAACTTCCCTGGTTCACCACGGGCGGACCGTCTCAGTCACCGCATGGATGTGGTTATCACTGCAATGTTCGTCTACTGAGAAGTCGCTTCGTAGATTCGGTTTCCGTCGTGTTTGTCTCCTACTTCGCCTTGCATTTGCCGTTGTCCTGGGTGTACGGACGGTCTCTTCTAACTTCTGTTCCAACGCTCTTTGGTTCTTTCATAACATAACCTATGCGCCATCTCCTTCGTACATATCAAGTATGACATCCCATTTTTCCTCACGGCCTTCCCCCCTCCCTGCAAGTTGTCCCTCTCTTTACTGTGGATCACTCCAATCCGTTCATTCAGTTGCTAATGAGTCATCCAATCATGCTTGTCCTGACACCCCAAGTAGACTATCTTCCTCTGACGTCCCTTGCGAATCCCATTCGCCCCCTGCTGGTCAAGGAGACCCGGGTTTATTCTCTTGGGCCAGAGGAGGTACAAATCCAAGCCCCCTCACCCTCTTCAATCTTGTTGTCTGTACCCTCGACTGGTCCTTCTGTCGACGATTACTTTTGCCACGTTTGTGCAGACTTTCCCGCCACCTCCCCAGAAACTTGGTCCTCTCAGTCCTCAGATGCATTCCTCGCTCCGCCCCACCCGTGGACAAGAGGCGATGACGTGCATCTGATTCTTCCCACAGAGTAACAACATTCAGGGAGGCACAACCTCGCAACCGTGCAAATTCCCCCGCTCCTTCATTCCGACGCACATCCGCTGTGGACACCCTCTGCGTAGATGACGATGGCAGGAAACGTACATTGACCGTTTCTGTCGTCTCCGGCACCCCCACAGTCGAACGAGAACGCTGTCGCTGCACATATACCAAATCTTTAGCCCCGTTCTTCTGCTGTGGACGCATCTTTGGATAATCCTAAGTCTGAAGAAGATGAAGAGGTTGATAGCGATAGCGAACCGGTCCCGAAATCTGGTTGTAGACGGACGACGGGACTCGTGCATGATGCAATGCAGGCATAGTTCTGTCCCTAGCTCTATTGATTGAATATCATACATCCGACGAGATCCCCCCAGCTGTCCGAGTCAGCGCCGCCACTCAGTCAGATCAGACACAAATTATTCGCCCACGAACCTTTGTTTCGACAGGTGCGTTGACGCCCGGTGGAGCGGCTCAATATTAGCAGTAACCCACTCAGCTTCTTGTTTATACGATAAGGGGCCGCCTCCTCGCGTTAGAGCCAGTTTCATGATAACTGCTGTACCCTTTTAATCTACTCTCCTCCGATCTAGCGCGGGCTAAGCACTCATCGTCGAGCAAACCAAAAGATGGCGACTCTTCGGGCGTTGGCTCCAGGGACATATCTTTTTCTAATTTGGTCGCCCCGCGGTGTCCTAGGAACCCAGCATACAATCAGTTCATTGGTCAACCCTGGATGCCTGCAAAGCCGCTCATCGGTATCGAACGCCTGGCTGACGGGTCCAACCACTGCTGATGCCATCTTGCAGCACCAGAACTTGGTCAAAACTTTGATACGAAGTGTAAGGAACAAGACAGTGAGAGAAACCAACTATTTCCTATTCCCACGGTGCTAGTCTGGTGACCAGTCCGTCTAATGAGGCAAGCCGTCGATGGACGGTCTGGGTGACTAAATTTCGTTGGGGCGTAAGGGGAGATTGCGGATTGATCGGGGCACGTGATAATTAACCCTCGATTCGTCTATCGACGGCTTGCCTCATAGAACGGTCTGGTCACCAGACTACCACGGTGCCCCTCATATCCCCATCTGCCAGTGCGAGTAAGCAGAACCACGTTACAAGCCCACATCTACAACGCGTCATCGCACATGTAGGAGTGACATGCCCGTTCTTCCGAAATCCGAGGGACCTGGCAACTATGAGGATCCCATGAATACCATTCCGACGGTTAGTGAGCAGTCTGGATAAAGAACCGATTCAACCCTCCAGGATCCCCAAGCCTTCCATCGGGTCATCCTTTGACTGCATCCATTTGCTAACACACCCATGTACTAACCATCGACTTCGTAGAGATCTTGCGGGTCAGAGATAAGCTCCAAATCGATATATACAATAGCACGGGTACGCTCTCCAAGTCCACAGAGCTGACTTTCATATATAGTGCCTGTAAGGACCACACGGACATTACTCACGATGACGGGACCGACGATTATGCAGTGTCGAGCACGCGCGGAACGCATGTTCAGCAACGTCACAGCCTAGAACCTCCCCCTTCTCTGTTGTGCATCACCCACCTATCCACTCACTTCCGGATGACATCGTAGCTACCAATTCTCCGTTTCCCTTCATCCTTTGTCCTCATACTGTATATAGTACCATGTTTCTAGTTACTGAATAGTCGCCCTATGAATCGACCGACAAAAGCAAACCTTGCTACGCCTGCCGACTATCTCACATCCATTCCCAATTTCCCATCTCGTACCTCCATTTCCAAACCTTTCCCCTTTTGAACTCTCCCTCTCGCCTTCATCGCGGTCTAGCCCTGACTCGCGACCCACATACCCGCCACTAAGATAGTCTATTGGCTAGTTCATTCTTCGTGAATTCAACAATCTCATCACCAGAGGGGCGTGATTCAGCGTCCGAGGACCAGCATCGACCAATGAACTCCCATCGACAGTCGGTAACGACATCTTCAGTGGGACGTCTGGGCATGACTCCCATTAAAATTGCACGGATGATCTGCACATCACGCGTAAAATAGTAGTAGGGAACCTTCCCCGACAAGGTCTGTTCACAAAAATACCACAATCACCACAACTGAGAGGAGTAGAGATCAATTAGGAACAAACCTGCAACATGATACTTCCAAATGAAAATATGTCACTCTGCTGTGTTGCAGAAGAATTATCGTCATCTTCGAGGTCGTGCAACTCGGGGGCTGTCCAGCGGATCGTTCCTTTGCCTTTATATGATGTGATGAACGTAGATCCCAGTCCCAGTTCGCTTAGCAGTGTAGACAGGCCAAAGTCGGCGATACATGCTCCTCCAGTGGCATAAATGAGTACGTTCGACTGGCTAATGGATTAGTACACTGGATGGTAGAAGGACAAGAACACTTACGCCTGAAAGATCTCCGTGGATGACTGATTGCGAATGCACTGTTAGCCGTCATTTCATCAGCAAGGAATAGCCCTACTTCGCGTATGATCACATACGATACTGTAGGCCAGCAGAAACATCATTAAGCTGCGACATGAAGCCCGGCGTCAGGCTACCGTGTGACGGCGGTGCTTAAAAGCATCGCTTACCAGGACCAACCTCTCTCGAGTTGTAATCTTCGCATTGTGTTCTTCGAGATAAGACGTGAGAGTGCCATTCTCGGCCCATGGACAAACCATGGCAGGAAGTTTTCCAAAGCTCATAGTCGTGCCAAACAATGGCAGAACGTTGGGGTGGTCCAGGCTGAGCCATACGACGACCTCCCGACGGATTCGCTGGGGGATCGTGTCATCGATTAGTAAAACTAGACGCTAGGATTCAGAAAATGCACCTTCGATTTTTTGGACTCCTTATCTTCGGCAGAATATGTTTTGACGACTTTGATAGCGACCTGGGCAGTGTCAGCCAGGTCGAATGACCACAAAAGGATGATGTACTTTAGTCGGCTGTCCGCGGATGTGGAATGTGCCTTCATATATGTCGGCGAAACCTCCAGCTGCGAAGGGATGTTCTTCTCGTGTCACGTAACCAGTGAGATCATTTGGGAACCTGGTTCGACTTCACTCCCAATGGCTCTGTCAACAGCTCGAGCTGAATAGGATAAGACTTACATATAGCGCAAATCCCATGGAATCAGTGATAGTTGTCCTTCAGGTATCACAGTGGTTACTTGACGACTGCCTGAGGTCACACTGTTCTCACTCAGGTCACTGATAACCTCCTGCAGCAGCATGAGTCTACAGCACGTGGAATACATAAAGAGATGTCTAACTGGAGGGTCAACGTCTGTACTATGGCCTTTGCTGGGTATTGTGGGCATGCCCGACAACTTTAACAAAGTTTGTTCGACACCTCGAAATCATGTGCAAGAATTATGATGTACCTCTCCCCCCGCTGATGGCAGGATGATGGTTGGATTGTAGGGATGAGGATGGATCTGGAACAGTTTGGAACGACAAGGGAATGCTGTTCATAAAGTGGGTGGACTACGCGCACCTTGATGGAAGGATCAACACCACTTGCACTGCTTTCCTCGTCTCCTCGGCTGTATAGCTTCGTCTTGATGAAATTAGAGTGAGGATAATATGATGCGAGAAGGACAAGACGATCTATGAGACAGCGACACAAGCAGGGAGCCGATGAGCACTTACAGGCTAGATAGGATGCAAGAAGGGAGAGACGGTCTATGAGACGGTGGCATAAGCAGGGAGCCGACGATCACTCACTTCCTAGATGGGACGCAAGAAGAGAGAGATGGTCTGTAAGACAGCTGAATAAGCAGGGAGCCGAAGATCACTCACGAGCTAGATGGGACGCAAGAAGAGAAAGACCATCTGTGAGACAGCGGCATGAATAGGGAGCCAATGATCACTCACCCACTAGATGGGACGCAAGAATGGAGAGACCATCTGTGAGACAGTGGCGCGAGTAGGGAGCCGACGATCACTCACTTCCTAGATGGGACGTAAGAAGGAAGAGACCATCTGTGAAACAGCAGCATGAGCAGTGAGCCGGCGATCACTCACATCCTAGATGGGACGCAAGAAGGGAGAGACGATCTGTGAGACAGTGGCATGAGCAGGAAGCCGACGATCACTCACTTCCTAGATGGGACGCAAGAAGGGAGAGACTATCTGTGAGACAGCGACATGAGCAGGGAGCCGAAGATCACTCACTTCCTAGATGGGACGTAAGAAGAGAGACTATCTGTGAGACAGCGGCACGAACAGGGAGCCGATGATCACTCACCCACTAGATGGGACGCAAGAAGGGAAAGATGGTCTGTGAGACAGAGGCGTGAGCAGAGAAGCGACAATCACTCACTTCCTAGATGGGATGTAAGAAGGGGGAGACCAATGTGAAACAGTGGCATGAGCAACGAGCCGACGATCACTCACATCCTAGATGGGACGCAAGAAGGGTGAGACGGTCTGTGAGACGGTGGCATGAGCAGGAAGCCGACGATCACTCACGAGCTAGATTGGACGCGAGAAGGGAGAGACTATCTGTGAGACAGCGGCATGAGCAGGGAGCTGACTGTCACTCACGAGCTAGATGGGACGCAAGAAGGGAGAGATGGTCTGTGAGACAGCGGCATGAGCAGGGAGCCAATGATCACTCACGGGCTAGATGGGACACAAGAGGGGAGAGACGATCTGTGAGACAGCGGCATGAGCAGGGAGCCGACAATCACTCACTTCCTAGATGGGATGCAAGAAGGGAAAGATGGTATGTGAGACAGCGGTGCAAGCAGGGAACCGACGATCACTTACCCACTAGATGGGATGCAAGAAGAGGGAGATGGTCTGTGAGACAGAGGCGCGAGCAGAGAAGCGACAATCACTCACTTCCTAGATGGGACGCAAGATGAGAAGGAATGGGACCAGTGATGAATTGATGAGCTCGAGTCAGAAAATGCAACTCTACATTGGCTTACCATTCCAGAAAGCTAGCTTGCGGTAAGTCTTGAATTAGCGTTTGTCCGGAATTGTCAATTGCTCAATGTCAGCGAAAGAAAAGAAACTAGACGCCAGTGCAGGTTGCGATCCGATAACCACAATGGTGAACCTCGATTATGTAATGCAACATTTATCGACTTTGCACTACATTTCATTACAGTACATGTGCTTTCGAGTATAACATGCTTGACCGTCCCACATCGTTCGACGTGCACTCCAGACCTGCTCAAAGGCCTTCCGTCGAGTACTAGTCATACTTTGACTGCACTCTACCAACCCCCACCCGGGAACGCGAACCTCCCACATCGTTTGACGTACTCTCCCGACCTGCTCAAAGGCAAAGTGCTTTGGTTAAGGGTGCCGGTGGCGACGTTGTCGGTCAAAAGTTGACACGCAACGGGAAAACGAAAGATGTTGTATTCGCTGTTATTCACAAAGCGGGTCACCTGACCCGCGCCATCCGCACCGTGGTATGCCATTGCGCCAACGGTAGGTACGCGGAGCTTGCAGTGTCTGACCAAATGATTTCGGCCCGATGATCGTGAAGATGGGAGTAAATTATTGGATGGATTGGTGACGACGGATACATATCGTACCGAAGCCATGGCATATTTGACGAATGTGACGTTGGCGAATCCGTTGCAACTTGCGACGAGGGGGCTTCGATATCGTGCAGGTGCTGTTATTTTCCACTGAGTATTATAATTGTGTATCGTAGACGTAATTGAGTGAAGCCTCGGCGATGGGTTGTCGTTGCTTGGGATACTAAGAGGTGTGCGGATCTGCATTATCAGCTCACCAGCGAACGGACGATATCCTGCTAGGGACATGCCAGCGATCCAGAGAGGCTCTCGAGTGGTGTTACTGGTAATTGAGGACAGAATGGCTGCTGGTGTGCGATCTATGCGTACGATTTCAAAAGTCGCTCGTCCTGGCATAGCCGCATGGATGCCTCGGGTGGATGGGGTGTTCTTGACTGCGGACCCGCTATATCTAGTTCAACAAGGATTTGTCGCGGACGTACCGTTCATAAGCGGTACGTCGTTCATAGATGCGCTTCCTTCTCTTCTGATAGAACGCTCGGTTCTCAGCGAATTGCGATAACGGGGGATTCAACCATACGATCAGCACTACGTGAGCATAGCTAGGACGGACGGACAATTCCAAGAATATCTTCAAGCGTGTTATATGCGTGATGCCTCAAGCTCAAGGGTCACGATCGTACAGATGATGATGTATTACCCATCGGGCCCCACCAAAGGGTCACCATTTGACACGGGCTATCCTAACGCGCTCACACCGCAGTTAAGCGGATAGCTGCGTTCCTGGGTGATATTGTCTTTCAGGCCACAAGATGGTTTTTGTTGCAGACTCGGTTTGAGAAGCAGAGAATCTGGACATACCGTACATTGATGCGCTGATGCGGCTGATACGTCATGGATCCTGAAAGTGGTCTTTGTTTCTCTTTCTCTTCGGGCAGTGAATAAACGGTTGAAAGGAGACGGAGCAATTCCTTGGGAGACACGTTTCTTTTGATCTAGCCCAGCGCTGCGAACGGTAACGAACATGGCTGCGAGGGATAATGGACAGAGACACTTCAAGGATACACTGCAAGCGCAGTTGGTAAACCGAGACCCATACATCAGTTCGGTTTCGTACGTGAAACCGGTATCGACGGCCAATACCGGGGCATATTTGGCCAGACCGCTGAGCGAGGGTGCTGGCACCCCAAGGAGACGCATCGCGATCTCGATGTTGGCGAACGTGTCTCCGGGATTCGAACCCAGCACAAGGACGACGGAATGGACCGACGAGGACGAGCCACTGTTGACCAACTGTTTCTTGATTCATATGCGTTGATACGGGTAGAGGTGTCTGGGTCCGAGTCCGGGTGCATTGTGTACTATACCCAAGAATGTGACAACGTGACCCGACGGTCGACGCGAGTGCCTCTACGGTGAGTCCTCCCTCGAAGGAACCCAATGGCTACAGATAATAGAGTACGCTTGTACATTCAAGTTGGCGTGTCGCCTACCATGTAGTGACACAGTTGTGCATGCTTTATGGATAGATGTCGAGAGACCGAGGAAGGGGGACCCTTCTTGTGACACGCACGTCTGCTGCCGAGGGACCATGATACTGAACAAGACGAGCTGTTTTTCGATGCATTCCAGAGGGTTCCCGCCAATAATGGTGGTACAGCCGAGTCCGATGAGGATGAGTTGGGACGAGCCCGCCGATGTCTGATCTCTCCTGCGCGTTGCCTCATTCATGGAAGTATCTCACTGTTCAGTGTTTCGATTTGACTTCCCGAAGAAGCATCTTCCTATATTTGGGCAAAGCCTTGTAGAAATAACACACTCACTCTCATTTATCCACGCGCCACCGAGACCGCTCACACATGCACAATCCCCAGAACGAGACTCTACTTTTTCAAAAGCACCGAATGCAGAGTATTGCTTAATGACGAACAGGATAAGGTTTGTCGCGCGTACGCCTCTACCCCGTCAGACACGCTGAGCTGCCCTCTTCTTTTTTTTTTTTTTTTGAAACGATAGTACTTTGACGAGCTCTCGAGTGAGAGATTGCGGAGGTGCGGATGCGCCGATCTACCTATTCTACCGCGGTGCCATTGACGCGTGGTAATGACCCCTCGTTGAAAACGTTCACAGTCGCTTTCGCAAGTTCGTTGCGGCGTAGCGTCTGACAAGATCAATTCCCCCGCGCAAGTATCATGACGCAGTAGCACTGGCTGGCTCCGCTGTCATCCAAACCGCTTACCGGTGGTCGTTTTCTGAAATGGGATCGAGCGCACATGCCAACCCACTGCGCACCACATTCGAGGAGGTCGATTCGGCGACGCATCACCCATTGAGGGTGCCTGTGGACATCCTCACTCGACCGCTAGCGGCGTGCTCCCCCTCCCTTCCGCGTCGGACCTCGTCCTCGCGAGAGAAGGTATATCGGAACACCAAGCCTGCGAACACGACCTCAAACGGAGATGGGATCGTTCAGAGGCAAAAAAACGTCCGGAAAACATAGTGTGACCGAAATAAGTGGGACGGGATGGGATCTCGGAGAAGGGACGTGCGCAAAGAGAGAATGATTGTGCGTTTCAGGACAAAAGGGACGATGGGTACCTTGTCAAGTGGACTGTATGTCATGTACTCTTCTCCCGAGATGTATGGTTCCACTTTGGCTCCGATTCAGCATGACGCTCGCGGCATCCCTCTCACATACTCGGATGACATGTAAACCAAGATCACCAGAGTCTAATTTCGTGCAAAGGATTGAACATCGGGACGCTGACGTCCTTACGAAAACTTGGGTTACAATCCTACTACTACACTCGCAGACGCACGTCCTCGTTGTGCTAGACATTCTGTATGCTTGCAACAGCTCTCATCAACCAGACACTGTCCTCCAGTTGTAGCTTCCGTGTGGGCAGACTTCATCGATGATCGACGAGCGAATATCCTGGCGAGCTCGATCATGGAAGGGCTTTATAGTACTCATACTGATGTTAACTTGCGAGGTGATATGAACTCGAAGACTGCTACGTTCACATACTCCCGATTCGGCATAGAATCTACGTGAATCGCATTGAATCACCTGGATCAATGTGTCCCGTCGTGTGCACCCGAGCGAATACACAACATCCATGCGGGTAACCTGATCGAAATGGTAGGTATCCGGATCGAAATGGTAGCATCGCCTGATCCCTGCTGATGCTGATCCACTGTGAGCCTCACAATCTAACCTAAACGAAATCACGCGCACCATTATGTGTACTCCCACGGCCGGGGGTTGAGATGGATTATCCTCCTGTTGCGACTGATAGGACGTGAGCTCTCGTGACGATGTCCACTATCACCAAAGAAAAAAAGACATACTGGGCCGGCTTCCTGTATGTCCGCAAGATCTTGTTGACTACGAGACGCTTCGTTGGTGTTGTCGGGAACAGTGGCCTTGGGGGTCGATTTACGCTGTAGTGTCCGAAATGAGTCGGTGGATACAAACGCGGGGCACAACGAACCTTTTCGTCTCTAGCCCATTTCTGGACCGTTCGCTAAGATGATATGTTGAACATGGCACATCCGATCGTCTATCAAGGGCACTCACTCGCTTACGTTTACCCGCAGCTATCTGCGAAGGTCCCTCGTTTCTGTCGTCCACTCTCGGTGGTGGGTGGGTAGAAGATTGATGGTCAGCAGGGTGGTACGAGCTTCCGGAAAGTCGATCGGGCTTATGTGAAGCATAGTCCTTATTACTCTTCCTTTCTAGCCACTTTTTAAACACAGAACGGCCCTGCGATGACTGGACATTATCGAGATTTTGCCCCGCACGTACGTCCAGAGGGGAGGCCACCGGTGGGGCGTCTGACAACTGTAATATGCCATCCTCCTGGGAATGGCCAGAGGAGGCCGAGAACAATGGCTCGAGCAGCATCAACACGGAAACAAGATAAGAATATAGTAATCCCCCACCTCGTCAAAGTCGAACTGAGGAGCGGGCGTGCTCGACGGCACCTCAACCTATGCTATTGTGAGAACTTGTTTCGAGGGTTAAATGAACAAACAGATACCTCGAGAGGACCGTCGCCGTCTTTGTTGTGTCCTCTGGACTCGAGTGGGCTGGACTGCCCGGGATCTTCCTATTGTATGTACACATTGGTGTCAGCGCAGCTCGTTCGGTGACGGCATGACAAAGTCGTAGTCTCGTACCGAATTCGAGTCGGGTGATTCGGTCGGAGGCTGCTCGTCTTGTTGTACTTGCTCACGAGTAGATATCTGTGTAGTATGTAAGCATGGGAGACGAAATGGGGCTTATCTGACATGCTGGAACTCACATGGAAAGGACCATACGAGTCAGGGAGGATCTTACCGAGATCACGAATAACAATTTTCCCACCATGCACTCGTCCAGTTGCAATACGGCTGTTGTCTGGAGAGATAGCGATCGACCATAAATCTCCACTGTCTCCGATGGCGGGGTCAATCCGAGTTAGTGTCGATGTGTCCAGGAACGAGACTGAATGCCGTGAGAGAGTAGCAATGAATTTGCCGTTGGCAGCTAGGGCAATAGAGGGGACGTTGTCGTTGTCGTTGTCGTCATGGAGAATGGTCGATTCTGCAAGCAGGGACCCGGTGGAGACGTCGAAAGACTTGATTGTGTTCGCGTGGGACGTGGAAAAAATTTGCTTGCCGTCGCTTGACCACGCAAGTGGAGTGGCCAAGCCCAAATGGGGTACGTCGGTCTTGATAGTGACGAGCTTTTCGCCGTTGCGACTGTCGAAAATGTGGATAGAGTCGACCTGGCATGCAGTAGCGATCCGCTCGCCGTTCGGGGAGAATTTGATTCCATTGACCCAATTGTCGTGTTTGAGCGGGCCAACGAGTCTCTTCCCGCTCGTGATGTTCCAAATATTCGCTTCTCTTTTGGACCCAGTCACAAACCTCGTCGAATCGGGGGACACGTCGACTGCAGCCACGGAATTTGCCCCCTCCACGTCGACGACCTTTTCGTGCAACTCTCCGTCCCACACACTTCCCCCCCTCGTGGTCCCACACACGATCCACTTCTGATCCCTTGACACAGAAATTGCGTTCACCCACATTCCCAATTGCTTTCCGACCTCTTGACCACCTGCAAGTCGCCACCGTCGAATCCCAAGGTCACTACCGCTCACCACATGCATTCCGTCGGGGTGGAAAGAAACTGCCCATACAGCATGATCATCAGAGTGAAGTACTATTGTTTCGTCTTACTGAATGGTCAGCATTGCTCAGTCAGTAGTCACCCCTTGGAACTGCCACACACCGGTATTCCTCGACGACATCAGTCACATCACCAATAGTACACAATTCTCCGTGTCGAAATGTCAGGGAACAAGGCGTTCCGGTTTCCTCGTCATGTGCACAGTTGCTCCATAAATACGTTTCCTTATTCTGGTCTGTTCGCACAGCTGCCTCGCTTATTCTTACTCAGACCCAGCCAGGTGACCTCGTTGCGACGCTCAGTATTGAATTTTCCGAACGTCCGGAGCAAACGCGGTCCGAACATCCGAACAAGTGTCCAAAACAAATGGAGACAAACACAGGGCCAAGCACTAGTCAGTCACTGTGCATGCACC
>JBBPQN010000140.1:0-25000 GCA_038092575.1 Boletus subluridellus | reverse complement strand
TTGGATGTTCGAGCGTCCGTCCTGTTTCACACCGAGAGCGTTGATAACTTCGGCCTGAGGCCCGAGGAAGCCGAGGGCGAGGAAGACTAGCTGGGCTGGGAAGAATCTCTCTGAACCAGGAACTTCCTCCATCTTCCACCGACCTCCAGAGTCTTTGGTCCATTCAACGCGAACTAAGGCAATCACAGGTCAGTTAGACGACAGCAAGATATCCACGCAAGACACACCTGTATTCAATCCTTTCAACTTTCCGCTGTCGTCCAAGACGAACTCTTTGGTGGAGATGCAGTATTCACGGGGATCTAAAGACGATTTCAGTTATGGATACGCAGTAACGTATATTACTCACCAGTGCCGAAGTGGGCTGCGACTTCAGTGTGTCCATAATCGGTTCTGAATATCCTGTATTGCAAACATACAGTGAGCATCGCGCATAACAAAACGCCAATGCGACCTACCGAGGCCATTGTGGCCATGGATTGTCCCTTCCTCGGGAACCGGGTGGCTTGGGCAACAACTCGAAATTTGTCACGGACTTGGCGCCATGGCGCATGGATGTACCAATACAATCATTACCAGTGTCACCGCCACCAATCACGATGACGTCTTTTCCTCTAGCGTCGATGTAAGTGTCGTTTTGCAGCTCAGAGTCCAAAAGAGCTTTTGTATTCAGCTAAAGAAAGTCAGTAAGGGGATGACCGAAATGGAAACCAGCCTACCTGGAGAAATTCCATGGCGAAGTGGATACCGTCGACGTTTCGGTTGGGAATCCTCAGGTCTCGTGGCCAAGTTGCGCCAGTACAGACGACGACAGCATCGTTCTCTTCATACAAGGCAGCCGCGTCGACATTAACGCCAACATGGGCATTTGGCACGAACGTCTTGTGTGATATCAGTAACAGCGAGGGGAAATCCTATCCAAGATGCTTACAATACCCTCGGCAGCCATGAGGTCCAGCCGCCGCTGTACAACCGCCTTGTCGAGTTTCATGCTAAAAATTGCTCAGCAGTGCGACAGCGTGTATTGATGTCACTTACTTAGGGATGCCATACATCAGAAGGCCACCCATGCGATCATTGCGGTCATATACAGTAACGAAATGACCGGCCTTGTTCAGTTGGTCAGCGCAAGCAAGCCCTGCAGGACCGGATCCAATGATGGCGATATTTTTGCCTGTGCGGAACGACGGTGGGTCAGGGGCCATCCACCCCATCTCAAAGCCCTGTGTTGCGATGCTCAGCGACAAGCAAACCGTCCATGGTCAAGGCAACCTCACCTTGTCAATGATAGCACACTCGATGCTCTTGATACCAACAGGCTGCTCGTTGATTCCCAAGACACATGCACCCTCACATGGAGCAGGGCAGACGCGTCCTGTGAACTCGGGGAAATTGTTCGTCAAAAGGAGCCGATTCAGCGCATCTTTCCATTGACCCTTGAAGACCAGATCGTTCCATTTGGGAATGATATTAGAGATCGGACATCCAGTGTCTGACTGACAGAATGGAACGCCGCAGTCCATGCATCGAGCAGATTGATACTTGAGTTCGCTTTCTGTGAGACGGGTGGAGATCTCCTTCCAGTCTTTGACTCGCTTTCGGGGAGGTCTGTACGCCTCGTTGAGTCGCCGATACTTCATGAACCCGCGAACTTTGTCAAATCTGTGAAGTCGTTGCTTGGTAGTCGATTCGTCAACGAGGGAATCCTCTATGTCACCGACGGATGGTTCATGGCGTTTGACGGGGTTGGGAACGTTCGGAGTAGGCTCCTTGGGGAGTAGAAGATCTTCGAGACCCTCCGAAGCGAGATCGACCTGGCTTGCTGTTCGGGAAGGAACGAGGTCAATAATGTTCAAGCGCATCTTCTCCTCCTTCTCTTTCGCAGCCTGCTCTTCCAGGACGCGTTTATAATCCAGAGGCATGACCCGGACAAAAAGAGGAAGGAGATGATGGAAATCGAGCAGAACGCGATTGGCGACCTCTGAGCCAGTATAGTGACGATGGTCCTCGATAAGACTACGAAGACAAGCAATCTCTTTGGGATCCGTGACTTTGCCAAGTTCTACCATCTCCATGTTAACTTTGGAGGAGAACGTATGAGCTGTGTCGAGAACGTAAGCTATTCCTCCACTCATTCCTGCAGCGAAATTACGACCGGTAGTGCCAAGAACTACAACTCGCCCGCCAGTCATGTATTCGCAGCCGTGATCTCCAGTGCCTTCAACAACGGCGTTTGCGCCAGAGTTTCGAACAGCGAAACGCTCCGCAGCGATACCTCGAACGAATGCTTCGCCTGACGTCGCGCCGTATAAGCAGACGTTGCCTATAATGATGTTTTCCTCTGCTTTGAATGTCGACTGTTTTGGTGGGTACACGATAAGGCGTCCCCCGGACAGGCCTTTGCCAACGTAGTCGTTAGCGTCACCTTCCAGTTCGATCGTGATCCCGGGAGCGAGGAATGCGCCACAGGATTGACCAGCAGACCCCCGCATGCGAATGTGGATGGTATCCTTGGGCAACCCATCTTCGCCATACAGTTTGGAGACACGGTGAGACAAAGAGGTGCCCAAAGCACGGTCGGTATTCGTCACTTCGCACTCGATGTGAACAGGAAGACCCTTGGTGAGCGCGGGCTCCGATTCGTCGATAAATTTGTTGTCAAGGCGGATGTAAAGCTTGTGGTCTTGCTGACGAACACGGTACGTGGCTGCGCCAGGGCGCATCTGCCATGCGGGTTTAAGCACGGCGGAGAGATCAAGGTTGGCGGTCTTGGTCGTGCGTAGTTTCTCGTCGATCTTCAGCATGTCAGCACGCCCAACCATCTCGTTGATAGTGCGGAATCCGAGCTTCGCCATGATTGCACGAAGATCCTCCGCGAGGTAGTAGAAGAAGTTGATGACCTGCTCAGGCTGACCGGCGAATTTCGCACGAAGTTGAGGATCCTGAGTAGCGATACCAACGGGACACGTGTTCACTGTAAAGGCGACTGTGAGCAGGAGATGCTGAACACGGAAAAAAGAACACTTACAATGACACTTGCGCATCATAATGCAACCCATTGCAATGAGAGGTGTCGTGGCAAAGCCCCACTCCTCTGCACCAAGCATGCAGGCAATTGCTATATCGCGACCAGTCCGAATCTGACCATCCGTTTGAACGGTTACGCGACCCCGGAGGTCGTTCAGAACGAGAGTTTGGTGGGTTTCTGCGAGGCCAAGTTCCCAAGGCAAACCGGCATACTTGATACTAGTCCAGCGAGAGGCACCGGTGCCGCCGTCGTGACCAGAGATCAGGATATGATCTGCTTTGGCTTTTGCGACGCCGCTGGCGACGATGCCCACACCGACTTCCGAGACAAGTTTCACCGAGATGCGCGCACGAGGGTTCGAGCACTTCAGATCGTAAATAAGCTGCTTGAGGTCCTCGATGGAGTATATATCATGATGGGGAGGGGGTGAGATAAGGCCAACACCAGCAGTCGAGTGACGAGTGCGAGCAATCGAAACCGAAACCTTGTGACCCGGGAGCTCACCACCCTCGCCAGGCTTTGCGCCTTGCGCCATCTTGATTTGCAATTCATCTGCATCAGCCAGGTAGTTGGACGTGACGCCGAAACGACCCGAAGCAACCTGTTTGATTGCGGATCGCATCACATCTCCGTTAGGGAGGACTTGCGACCTTTCCGCATCCTCCCCGCCTTCACCAGTGTTCGACTTGCCGCCAAGCCGATTCATAGCGACAGCTAGGGTAGAGTGGGCCTCCATGGAAATCGACCCATAAGACATAGCCCCTGTAACGAAACGCCGGACAATCTCATTCCAGGGCTCGACTTGCTCAATAGGAATTGGCGTCGCGTTTTCTAGCCGGAAATCGAGTAGGCCACGCAAGTGGATGCGCTGGGCTTGCTCGTTAGCGTTGCGAGCATACGCATCGTACGCAGTTTGATTCTTTTCCCTGACGGCGTCTTGCAGACTGGCGATGCCTGCAGGGTCGTTGATGTGCGCCTCGCCACCATCCCGCCAGTGGTACTCGCCAGACTCAGGCATACCAGGCGGTAAGATGGTCTCTCGGGAAGGCCAGCCACGTTCATGAAGTTCGAAGGCATCGAGTGCTAGTAAATCGAACGTCGCGCCCTGAACTCGTGACGCAGTCCCAATGAAACAACGTTCCACCACTTCGCTGTGCAGGCCGAGGGCTTCAAAAATCTGGGCTCCCTTGTATGACTGGAGAGTGGAAATACCCATTTTCGACATAACCTTGAGAATTCCATTGTCGACGGAGATTCGATAGTTGGTAATCAAATCCTCGACAGACTTGTCACCACCCTTGATGCTGTAAAATTGCGTCAATTCTTGCCGAAACACAGCGCCATGCCTTGTCAACTTACAGCCCTTCTCGACCAACTTTATGTATTGTTTCAAGCATCAACCAAGGGCAAACGGCATCTGCCCCATACCCGACGAGAACGCAGAGGTGATGCACTTCGCGAGCCTCGGCTGTCTCGACCATTAATGCAACCTTCGCCCGCTTCTTTTGCAGGACGAGATGATGGTGAACGCCACCACACGCCACCAATGCGGACAGAGGTACACGAGAGGGCCCAGTGGCGCGATCGGACAAAATGATGACTTTGATCCCGTCCTCGATAGCCTGCGCTGCCTCGCTGCAGACACGTTGTAGTGCTAGCTGATATCCGGGGATACCTTCCTCCTTCTGGAATGTAATGTCGATTGTGATCGATGGCCAGGTAACGTAGGCGGCCTTCAGGTTTTTCATCGCATTCATTTCTTCAAGAGACAATAACGGGGAAGGAAGAAGAATGCGGTGGCACTGTTCTGGCTTCATCTCCAGAAGATTGCCCTCGGGCCCGACGTATGCTTCAAGCGACATGACGATGTTCTCTCGTATTGGATCTATGGGCGGATTGGTGACCTGGGCGAATAGCTGACGGAAATAGTCATAAATAATACGAGGTTGCGTGGCCATTGCGGCTATGGGTGCGTCGTTCCCCATCGAGCCCAATGCTTCCTTACCGTTCTCGACCATTGGGAGCATAAGAAGATTGAGCTGTTCAACCGTGTAACCAAACGCGAGGAGTTTGGGATCGCTACTGAGCGGTGCATCGTCGACGACGGGATCGATCGAGAAATTGCTGCGAATTACACGCTTAATGATGTTTGGAACATGCAGGATGTGGGCTTCAACCCATGATGCGAAGTCTTGCTTGGAAGCTGTGTTCCGTTTGAGCTCCTTGTCATCTACAATCCTTCCTTCCAGGGTGTCGACGAGAAGCATGCGACCGGGCTTTAGACGGCCTTTCTGCACAACCTTCTCCGGAGGGATAAAAACAGCGCCAACTTCAGAGGCACACACCATAATGTCCTCATTGCTGACGACAAAACGACACGGCCGCAAACCATTACGATCGAGATTAGCACCGCAATAACGGCCGTCACTGAAGGTAAATAGGGCAGGACCATCCCAAGGTTCTTGAACGCAAGCAGCCCAGTTATAGAATGCTCGCTTTTCGGGTTCCATGTGCTCGTTCCCTTGCCACGCCTCGGGGATGAGCATCATGACGGCTTCCGGCAATGTAACGACACCATTCACGACAAGTAGCTCGAGTACGTTGTCGAAAGCAGCGGAGTCAGACCCCCCGTTTTCGATGATTGGATAGAGAAGGTCGAGCTGATCACCGAAGCTCGTCGAAGAAATTACACCTTCACGAGCCCTCATCCAATTTTTGTTGCCACGAACGGTGTTGATCTCGCCTAAAGTGGCGCGTTAGATCTTACCTAACACGCTCGAGGACGATGCGTACTGACCGTTGTGAGCGGCCCACCTCATTGGCTGGGCACGATCCCATGAGGGGAAGGTATTCGTAGAGAATCGGGAATGCACCAAAGTAAAGTGGGAACGGTACAAAACGTGATTGAGGTCATGATAGTAGTTGTACACTTGGGGAGGTGAAAGCTGCCCTTTATACACGATGTTCTTCGAGGATAGTGAACAGACGTAGAAGCCCTTCGCGACCGTACTTTATATACAAGAAAGTCGAGACGTTGTTGAGTGAAGTTCATTACTTTGAATGAATGAGAAAGCACAAACATAGTATGAGTGGCATGCTTGCGCAACACGTATAGTTGTCGTTCAAACAGTTTGGCATCGAAAGTACCATTCTGACATGTAGTGCCGTCACCATAGTGATCACGAAGAACAACGAAAGGTTGGTAAATCGCCGGCTCCTTGCTACTGGCAGCAGGACCTAGGATGGTACCATCTGTCGGAACTTCGCGCCACCCGAGCACACGAAGACCCAATCCACTAGCGATGTTGGAAAAGATCGCTTGGAAGTTTTGAAGTTGGATAGGGTCATTGGCCTTGAAGAAAACGTTGCCGACAGCGTACTCGCCCGATTCGGGCAGAACGCAGCCAATGTCCCTTTCAGCCTCTCGCTTGAAGAAGAGGTGGGGGATACTGGTCATGACGCCAGCACCGTCACCATCGCGGCTATCAGCCCCTGTAGCACCACGATGGGTCATGGCGCAAAGCAATTGACGAGCATCGGAGACGATTTTATGGCTTTGCTCCCCTTTGATATGACAGATAAAGCCCACCCCACAAGCATCTTTCTCATACTCTGCGAGATAAAGACCTTGATCAGCGGGAAGAGATTGATCCCAAGAATCGGGATTGCGTTGGACAGCATGGAAGCCGTTATCTGCTAAAGAAGACAGCTCCGAAACCAGAGGGAGCTGGTGCGGGACGTCCGGGTATGCCATAGAAAAAGAAGTGGGGGCGTTCGAAGGGGAAAGGCTTTCAGCGAAGAAAGCTGATAAGCAGGCATGCTCCGGCCGATGACTCGGAGGCGGACCTCCGTTCATAGCCGGCGGACCTCCACTCACATATTTACATAATCACGCCCACCGGATCAGAAGCCAGGAACTGGTTATGATTGGCCAACTAAGCCGTAATGACGGATTAGGTATAAACAACAGTAAACATAAATCCCTCGTACTAAACTCGATCCAGTGACATTATGTCAATTCATTGGCAGGAGAGAAAAAAAAAGCACCCGCCCAGCAACGGCCCAGTGTGCGAAACATGTTACATCGTCCGGCGGAAATTATAGCCAACGACGCATCAGTGCTAGCACCTATCAAGTCCGAGGTCCCCTGAGAAAAAGAAAAAAAAAGACACTGTCATTCTTGCAGCCCACAAAACACTCCGTCTCATCTGGGCGGAAATTACTTTCAAGCATCGTAAGGGACGCGATAGCTTCCAGAATATTGGGCTGTGCACAAGACTCCCCCAGGACCCCACACGCGGTAACGCGAGAAAGAACCCTACCTTGCAGTAAGGGTGAGGTGCATCCCCATGAGAGTAGCACTGCCTCGTGCTCAGTGGCCGTGGAACAGGGACTATTTCCCGTGCTGAAATCTCGTTCTGAACCTCGAGCGCCGTGGCGGTCTGACTTGGCCCTCGGAACCGGAGGACAACGCCGCATCACACGGTCGCACGGCACAAGAGACAGCCAGCGTGTGATGACCATGCAACGACGACTCACAAGTCACTGGGCAGGTAATTGCCGACAGTCTGGTGTGACAGTCACGTGGCTAGGCAACCTGCAAGAGAGCGTTTCAGTCATTCAGTCACGGCTGGAGCACATACTTGGTGTATTTCCTAAGACTTGGGTTCTCATGCTTGTCAGTCTGAAGAGCAGGACCAGGTACCAACAGAACTTACTAGCAATTGCGTCTCGCAGTAGAGACGACCCTGTAACTGACGGAGACTATAATAGATGAATCGATGATGTTCCAGACGAGATCATTGAAACTGCTGCTTCACCATGCAGCAGCCCACCGCACCGCGGAGAGCCGATTAAAACCCCAAGAAGCCAATCATGGGTGAAAATAGAAGATAGCGGTGGTCCCCATAGCTGTTTTGCCCGTCGTCAGTGAAACACTGAGCTATGTATGCACCAGGTCAGCAAACAGCCAGGGGTCTGACTTAAGTAGTAGATTAATTCAACTTTTAACAAGGAATCGGCATGTGCAGCACATTTTCATCTCAACCTTGTCGGGAGAGATAAATTTGGCCCAGCTCAGGTTGCGGGAGAGGTTCTAGGGCTGGACACGAGGCAAGTCTGATACTTTTGCCTATAGCATACGAAGTCCGTCATGCGGACTTCAGGACAACGAAGACAACAACCTTCAGGTCACGTCGTCCACGATGGGACAAGGCACCATGAAAAATGACCCAAAGATGCTACGCGGAGTTTGCAGGGACCAGAATTTCCTAGGTTTGAATATGTTGTTAGGAGTCATCGACTTCTACTGGTAGATTACCAAACTTTGGAAAACAGTTGCCTTACTGGAGGCGCGTGAACAGTTGATGGTGGGTGTAGACCGAGGAGGTGGATGTGATGGATTAAGAGTCGCCTGTCTCTTGCCTGGATCTCTTCTGATGGGTCACAGGAGATATCGAGAAGGTTACAGGAAAGTTAATTATTTCCATAGGAGCTGACGCACCATCTACTTTCCGGTAATCATGCCCCATAAGGCAGGATCTATCGATGTTCAGCTTTCTTCAACTTAACCAACTCATTGTTCCAATACTGAGAATCATAGACTTTCAACTGCGAATGATTACTTTCTGAGTTAGAACACCTGTAAATTGGCATGCCTCGCTAGTTCCGCGGAACTGGCGAGGCGGTACAGAGATCATGGACTGGTACAAGTGTTCGAACCGGACCTTCCGGGCCAAACCGAAGTGTCGCACATTGCAAATAATTTCCAAGGGCGATTGCCGAGATGATTTCATAACACCCCAGGCCAAGGGTACGTGGCTGTATCTCTTGATATGGAATCACCCTGCCCCATCGTGAAGCGCACAACACACTGCAGCTGGATGAAGTGTCTCAATGAACGGATCATTTAGTAACAAAAGTTCGACTTACCCTTGTGATGCCCATTATATTGTCGGACAGTCTCGCCCGAAGCCATCTCCCAGAGTCGAGCAGTATGATCCGAGGATGCTATTGAACCAGTATACACCATGAATTAATGGGTTAAGACAGATAACAGTTTCTCACCCGTCACCAGATATGCGGAGTCCGCACTAAAAGCACAGTCCCACACCCATCGCTGATGCCCTTGGAGTACTTTCTCTTGCTTCAATTCATAATTCTGAGATATGGACCATATCTTCACCGTAGTGTCCGCAGAACATGTGGCGAGATACCTAATGCATCTGCATGAGCCCCGGATGCACGCAGAAAGGGAACTCAGATACATAACTTACCTAACGTCAGGACTAAGAAGGACGCGAGTTATGTACTTTTTATGCGCGCTGAACTTGGTTACGGCCTGGTATCTTGGGAGTTCAGATTTCTCTTCGTTAATTTTCCAGACATAGCATTTGCCCTAATTGAGGAATGATGAGCACTAACTCAACCCAAGCATTGGATCCATGCCTTATTATTTCCAGCAACCAAACACGATCCATCAGAAGCCAGGCTGACAGACCTAATGGGCACATCGCCGGCAGGGGTCTTGCGCTTGTGCGTTAAGAAATCGGAAAGTGGAGATGAATTTGACGCACCAGTTCATGGGAACAGAGATTTTCAGATAGGTCCCACTGTTTTATGCATCCGGCCTGATCGCAGGAGATGAGCTCTCCTTGATTAGGATGGACGCAAACATCGTTGACTGAGCATATGTGCGTTAGCATCATCCGAAGAGAGCAATATGATAAGATGAGGCTACCAGGGGCGCCATTATCATAAGTGCGGTGCACTTGTGTACTCCTGAAGCAATAGATCAAGAAAAGCCCCAGAACTATTAAACTCGGAATGAATGAGTACCTGAGGTCCCATATCCTGATAGTGCCGTCTTCACTACCAGTAACTAACCATTTCCCTTCACTGTGGAAGGAAACGGAGGTGACATTCATGGTGTGAGCATCGAGACAGGTCAGCTACGGAATCGCATACTTCAATACGTGGGCTACGGAGATGGAAGGGACCAACCGGGGTGGAGGAAGTGCTAGCGACCTCGTAGATGTACACTTTCTTGTGGATTGCCGCAGCGAGTAGACGCTTGCTATGAGTCGGAACGTGAACGAGACCCTCCACAAGAAGAAAAGGGCCGAATTACTCAGGAGAGATAGCGAGACGATTTACTTGCTAATGACGAACCCAAGTATGACCCGATTTGCAGTGTGTTTGAAAAGACAGTGCTCACGCCAGATTCCCCCGACCTTGCGATGGTACGGGAGCAAATTCCACTCCAAGCTTCCCAAAATCTGATTTCATGGTCGTACGAGCCCGTCACTAGAACGACTGACATTCCGTGTCGGTTGTAGTCGATGATAAATGAGGGTTCTCGAGAACGTTGCAACTTCCAATACGGACGTTTGACAAATTATTTAATCGGGCTTCAGAACTGAGCTCCGCTGTTTTCCCATGCACCGCTGCCAATATTGATAGTCGTAACGTCGTTATGCCCTTCATTTTTCCGCCTCGCGTTTCTCTTCAGAAAGTCGCACACGTATGTACATGATCCTCACTTTCAAGATCCACCAACAGTCCCCTCTGAGGTCCGTTCATTTTACAGAGCTCCGCTCAGATGCATCGCTGGGGCCAGGCCGAGGATCAGGTCCGGCTGATGCAAGATGGCAACGCGTTCGTAATTGAATATGTCTGCCACGCGTCAGTCTAGGATCGTTTGCTTAATCGCGGGGTGGGCTCGTGGATGCTTGAGTCCTTGGGGACCTCAAGCACTATTACGTCCCTTCCATGATGCCGTTCTGCCTCGACACCTTCACGATTTCATACATTTCATAACTCACAGCTCAGACATTGTCGCATTTCATTTACCAGGATCTCAAACGCACACTCAGCCGTGCGACGAGCCGTCGTCCGTGAATTAATTGAGTTCGGCTATTGGAATCGCTCTGGCTAGTAATGTGTCGTCAAAGCTGTTCTTCGCAAATCCAATAAGCGACATTCTTAGATTTCCGCACCAAACAACTAATACCCAGGTTGCAAGAACAAATTAGGCACGCCTGTTCAGTGGGTCCTATCACCGACTGCTCCCCGCTTGGGAGATTGAAGTAATCTTGAGATCGAAGGAGGGCAGATCTAACTAAACTTTCACTCCCCAAACGTTTATAAGGAGAGTGCAAACCCACTGGCCAATGGTACCCAACGACCTTCAGCACTTGCCGTTCGCGTACCTACTATTTTGGCTATGAACGCGTTCCCCGTGAGTCGCCACTCCATTCCTCAGAATGCTGTTGACACGGAGCCTAGAACGGCACACGAGTTTTCTTCTGGACTGCTGCCGGTGAAATCAAATATGGCACCGTACAGTCTACGAGCCGCCTTGCCGATGTAAGCTTTCTTCCTTAATGCGCGTTATACCTGTATCTAACTGTCTGCAGGGAACGCAAGTCGTCGTTGTAGTAGTGGACGCTGGCGAAGGTCATCGCAGTCTGCCGTAAGTAGCTTGAACACTGCGGAGCCCGAACACAGTTGCTAACGCCAACCAATAGTGTTTCCAGTGTCTCAAAAGTAAACTAGGCCAAGTTGTTACTTATTCGGGTGCACGCATCATCTGCATTGTAGATCTCATTTCACTAGCTAGAGCCATTGCATGGACTTCACATCCCCCACACTGTATCAATCTGCTTCCCATCGGCCATACAGTTATTTATTCGCCTGTAGCCCCGCGGCCTGTTCCTAATACACATCACGTCGTGTTTCGCTTTAATTCACCATGCTTAGATTCCGAAAATCGCGTCAAATGGGTAAATTCGTTATGGCGTGTCTCCAAACAATCTTCAAACAGCCGCATGGTATCAGGTACCAGGGTTCTGGGAATCGGGACATAAATCCGACTGCACGTTTTGCTGTTTCGCCCGGTAGAGCCGCAAGAGTAGGCAATCGCTTGCTGAGCGCATCCCTGGCCGACAAGACAAAATTGGGGCGAGGAACTCAAGCGAGAATTTGACATCGAGATCTAGACCGTTGAGTAGGTATGCGAGATCGGGGTTGATGCACTCGGTTTTCTGGATCACAGACAACGCTTGCTCAAGATGCTTGTCCGATCGCAGTATTCCCCTCGTTCTCGGGGGTTGGTACCCGGAGGTCGGAGACTGCAACGTCATTAGCGTTGGGGTCGATGCAACACCCCTCTCTAAATGACTCATCTAGAAGTACCCCGCTTGTACGTGTCAGTCTCTTCACATCATGTCCGCGCTCTTGTGCATGTGAGCAAATGATAAGTAGTTCAAACGTCATTGAATAAAAATGGAACCGAAAAGAATGTTGTTGTTTCACGTCCGATGCGATCCCATACAAAAAACTGGTTTCAGTTGAACCGAACATCCGTCAGCGGCCGGTCATTTCGTGTATTGTTGTAGTCAAAAGGACTCGAGTATCAACGATATGACATTTCCAAATATGTTGCATCAGAAGGTGCTGTCAGGGTTGAGATATAATGGGGCACTCCCTTCTGCGAAGTTTGGCCTTATCCGGTTGTACCTCTTTTCATTTACTCGGCAAACCGGCGTGGCTTGTGTTCACGCGTACCAACTTCAACTTTCCCTGCGTCACCCCCCCTGTAATCCTAGCTGGGACTGAGAAGACGCAAACCATGAGGAACTAGACACGCACCCTAACCATTATACTTATACGTTGTCCGCGCTCGGCTCTATCTCTATCTATCGACGGCAGAATTGCATGCCTCCAGTGGTAGCGGACATTGTCTCTGCAATATACTCAGCACAGGTATTCAACCTAGATGCGGAAGTATATGTCACCTCTGCAGATAAATGCTGCCGGACGGGAGCAATATATCAAAGCACTCTAACTCTGCAGGACTTTGGCATTCCATCCTTAATGTCCTTGTAGCCCCCAGGCTCACGCCTAAGATCCATGCACCGCTCGCAGAGACGTTATCAATGTGAGGAAGGATTTCCCCAGACGAAGCCAGGTGTAACAAGTGAGTCTGTGTGTCTTTCGAAGGGTAGAGAGCTCGCAGGCGGTTCAATACCGGAGTCAGGCCGCGAGTTTCAGATTCCGGCCAGGAAGAGAGACACATTTCGCGATAATCCCGAATAACATTGTCGTAGTGGCCCTTGGGGAATGGACAGTCGAAAACAGAGAGACTTTCGATTATGTACTCACCTCGTGGAATGTGTAGTAGTGGTCTGGCAAGAATACACCCTCCACAGGAGTACCGTCCGAGACTGGATTCCTAGCACGAAAATCACTCTGAAGTCTACGCACCCGTATGCTCTCAGTAGCGTCGAGTTGACTCAGGGCCGTAGTCAGAAGCAATCGCTGCTCGCGGGCGTCGAAGAAGCTCGGGAAAAAAGTAAAACCCTCTGGTAGCAAGTTGTTGGCGGTTCTAACGGATGTTAGCTGCCTGACGGTTCTTTCTGGGAGAATAGATGAGGCGAAATGTTTCGGGATGTCTCGGAAAAACCTCATTGTGGATGTTCCGGTACTAAGCGCTCGCTGTTCCAACTTCCGTGTTGCAAAACTGCCAAACCGGAACGTCCTCATCACCCTAGCTCCTCAGTGCTTCCGCCAACACATTGCAAGGCGCTAGGCAGCAAGACAGCACTACGATACTGCACAGACTTTTCTGCTCTCCAATACATTACCGGAAAGCCAATTAATCGACGCGAATCCTATCAACAATACTTACGCTTCATGACCGTTCACGATGAAGTCGCTGTTCCCCCTTCGAGTCAGGATCAACGAGGTAGCCCCCTCTATGCTGCATTAGCTCGGACGACCACGCGAGCCATTACTTTGTATTTCTCCCGTCCGGTGAGGTTGTTCAGGCCATCCAAAGGTAGGCCAAACCCCATGAAGATTCTCTCCGCTAACCGTCCGCAAACCCAGTGAGCGGTTGGCACTCACTCCGGGGACATGCCAACAGCCGTGGCACTACTCTCGGTTCTCAATATATCGTCTCACTCATCAAAAGTCAAGGTGTGGTGTCCACCCTCTTCTCGAGTGCTTCCGAATCGAGGCTCATACCATTGTAGTTCATGGTAATACCTAAACACTTCGTACCGCCAATGCTCGCCAACGCGGTGCTGGGTACGGTGCTTTGGACCACGTACACCGAGTGCTCTAGTTATCTACAATCTCACCTCGGAATTCACTCGATGTTCACGGTTGCATTGTCAGGTGCTGCTGCGGGTGGTATGCAAGCCTTAGTCGCTGCACCTGTGGAAAATGTGAGACTCGTCATCGAGGGCGGAACTGGGAACGGATGGTCCCATGCGTGGAAGGAGGTCTTTCGAGGAACACAACCGATACGCGTCACAAGTAAATCTGACCAAATCAGAGATGCCAGACAAGTCAGGCTCTGGATGAAAGATGTCGGTGAAATGGCTGGGCGCGGATGGGCTGGATGGGGGTGGGGATGCGGGAAAGATGTCTGTGGTAGGTAAGCTCAAATCACTGGCCAAAGCATCTTATCTGCCCCTTTTCAGGTTTTGCTGCTTTCTTCACAGTTTTCGAGATCACTCGCAAAGTAGCGAACAAAGTCAAACTCGCGACACACCATGTTCTTCGAAGATTGCAGTCAGGGAACGAGGCATCCCACAACCTACCTCGATTTACCCATGCTTTCACACTAGTCTGCGGCGGCATGATCGCAGGCTTGGCGTATGAGAGCCTCTGTAGGCCGTGGGATGTGGCGCGCCGAGCTATTGCTCTCGAGAAGTCAGGCGTACATCCGAGCAGCCGACAATCATCATTCTCTGTCTTGATGCAAAAACTTCAGGGAGATGGCATAACATCATTCTTTCGTGAACATCCGGCGGGTATTCCTGGACATCCCAAGTTACGATCCAACGCTCATCGTCAGATTTCTTCCGTTCTTCGGACGCTCGCTCGCGTTGGTCCGTGGGGCGTGGGTTTTCTGGTATGGGAGTCATTTGGTCCAGGTTTGGATTGAAAGGTAGATTTTGGAAAAGAAACCCTTAGGTGTTTTGATGTTGAACCGTGTTGATCGCTGTAATCATCTAAGTGGTGTTTCCAGTTAGTTCCGGTAAATGAACTCGCTTGTCAACTACGCATTTCCAGAGGAGCTTCGGACCTGCAACGCGAATGCTCCACGACCGCTCTGCAAGCAATCGAGCCTGCTCCGATACCACGCAAAAAACCCCGTGCACATGCTCCGTGGCGTCCTGCCACAACAATGTAGGCGCCGTCCGGATGTGACGTACTCATCCTTCCATGTGGCTGTACAGCTCCTCCTTCAATGGCGTTCGCTGGGTCGATGGGGACCATTCAATATTCATCATTCAAACCTTCCTCGATGATCGCCGCCAGGAGCAATGGCAATTCATTACCAATACAGCTCTTGTCACCCGGGAAGAGCTGAAAACAGAAGAATTTAGTACCATCGGGAAGACGTTTTCACAATAGTCATGATGGAGTAGTCATGATGTGGCTCAAGATTGGTTCTGATTCATTCATGGTCATGGAAGCCCGACCCGGCGAGAAAGATCCAAGGTCCGGCAGGCAACAGATGCAGAAAGAGGTAAGTAATCGTCGCCTCGGATCGACTCTGTTTACCTCATCAGTTGACAAGACCACACGGGACTTGTTCAGGTGGATGCCAGTTTCCGTTGATCGGAGCTTGACATAAGTTGGAGCATAATCATTGAACTTAGATTGACCACAGCGATGCACAATATATGTGCATGACAGAAGCGGTCTGTATCATGAGTAGCAGATTCGGTACATGGCATTCTCTTTCCCTTCCCAGCTGACCTGAAACCTGAGGCCGGAGGCCCAGGTCCGATCGGGTGAGGGAATGTACGTTGAACAGAGTGATGCCATGACGTTTGATGGTGATGGCGCGTGTTCACTGATCCACTGGTGATAACCTTGACCCACGCTGAATTCATGACTCTATCGAGTCGATAGCTTACTTCATGGCGTTGAAACATTTCTGATCCACTTGCATTCACCCCTGAGAGTCTGAGATTCTCAATTCAATCTCGAATGCGAGAATATCTCTTTGCCCCTTGGAACATGTCCGTAAGACGCCTGCAGGTCACCTGCCGTTGATTTGACATCGGATGATCGATTTCCTTTCGCGCTGACTAGCGACAGGTTCGTCCGCAACTTACATGCCACTTTTATACTGCTTCAAGGGGCGTGCTGTCTGGTGACTGGTATCCGTCGGCTGCTTTCATTCCGCAGGGCCGGGATCGACTTATCAAACAACGGTTGGTGTTTCACCAAAATTCAGGATTGGTCAAGCAGTATGTTGGCTATATTACCGCGTACTGGGACAGCACAGCGCTCCGATATAAGTAAACCGGACAGGGTGAATTGCGGTCCTTTTGAATGGCTATCATTGCTTGGTCGGAAGAAACTGTTGCCTTACACTTCGAGTTATCCGACACCCCGCGGCTTTGCTTTGCATGAAACATGGGTGCAATCAGCCGAATAGTACTACGACGTGGCTGATCTCCGCGTATCGGTAGCCTCTCCACTCCATCGAGTAGTTAATAGAAAGAAAATACCATTTCCCTGGAGTCTTGTACGTGGCCACTAGACCTGACAGGATCCCTCTTCTAGACTGCGGAACTTCTACTTGATGTAACGAACTTGCAGTTTCACGAACATTCTAGGTATTACATAAGCCATATATATTATTTTGAAGCGCAGGGCCGCCTCGATGATATCGAGAAAGAATTGCAGTTGGTGTTCGCAATACTAGAATATCCTGTCGATCACTTCACCAACATGCCGCGTTGTGCGCGAAAAGGGTGCGGTCAGGATTTTTCATCAGAAGAGAACACGGAAACCAGTTGTCATTACCACCCTGGAGCACCGGTGAGTTTCGGCTGTCGGTCATGTTAGATCGGTTGTTCCAAGCTGTTGCATTATCAGGTCTTCCACGAGGGGCTTAAGTCGTGGTCATGCTGCTCAAGTGTCAACAAGCCGGTTCTCGACTTCGATGAATTCATGGCTATACCTGTATGCA
The DNA here is from genome assembly GCA_038092575.1 of Boletus subluridellus. Lineage (NCBI taxonomy): Eukaryota > Fungi > Basidiomycota > Agaricomycetes > Boletales > Boletaceae > Boletus > Boletus subluridellus. The sequence goes on along the minus strand of JBBPQN010000140.1, from coordinate 7,970 downwards.
CGCCTTGTTACCTGGTGGAGCACGTTCACTGCTAACGATCATCGATCACACCGGCAAGGGGTGTGAGGTTGGCGCACATACAGAAGTAGCACCGCAAGTTGTCCCTCAGGTGCTGAAGCCTGCAGCTACTGAGGTTCTCACAATGACGGAATTGAAAGAAGGAAAAGAAGTCTATTCTACGAGGTCGACGCTTCAATCACAGACATCTACGCCTCTCCTCACCACTCTCCCTGCTGAATCCACTCCTTCTTCCCTCCGGGAAGAGGAGGATGATTTAAGTGTAGCAGTCACACCTGGCATACAATGCAGACGTAAAGGCTGTAGCGTAACTTTCGCGAGCGATGCGGAAAACCGCATCGGAAACGGCGAAGGCACTGTTTGCACCTACCACCCAGCGCCGGTACGTTTCGGATTCTTCGCCACCTTCCCTCATAGTTTCCCCGTCCATTGACTGAATTAATTCATCCCGCAGCCCATCTTCCACGAGGGAAGTAAGGTATGTGGCCCGTAAATTACGTCGCTCGCGCACCATTCCCCACATACTTCTGTCTGTATTTCTGGCAATTCTCATGCGACGTTCAGGGTTATCTATGCTGTAAACGGCGAGTCCTGGAATTTGAAGAATTCCTCAAAATCGAAGGATGCAAGAAGGGCCGCCATGTTTTTGTTCCGAAGCGGAGCGAAGAGCTGGTGTGTAGCACCACTTTTATTACGTCGCCATCACGGCTGCTGATCACTTTTTGATCTGTTTGGGATCACCCGGCTGAACAGCTCACTGAGTGCCGTATAGATCATTACCAGACACCGAACGAGGTGCACGTGTCTGTATTTGCCAAGCAGGCTGACAGGGACAGAAGCAAGGTAACGGTTGAAGAGACTCAGGTTGGCGTTACAATGCAGACAGTATCAACCCCCTCTATTACTTTGCTCACGAGAGTATATGCAGGTCCATTTTGATCTATATCTCCCTGCCCAAAAACGGTTCAAGCGCACTCTTCAGCTCTTTGGTTCAGTCGAGCCAGAAGGGTCTTCGTACAAGTTCTTTGGGACCAAGGTAGAGGTCGTCTTGAAGAAGTTGGATACCCGAAGCTGGACCGTCCTAGAAAAGACAACGCGTGATCTCGGAAATGTTAGCTTGACATTTGGGGTTGGGGGTAGAATCGGTACGATCGGTGGCAAGGAAATTATACTTGACGAGCAGAATAAACACCGAGTATTATGAAGAAATTGCCATGGATACCTAGATACTTTTGTCGAAGAGACAGTTTGCATGAGTTTCTACGCGTGTATGTGTCAGGAGGTGCTACAATCGCCGAACAATCACAGCTCGCCCGGTATCTCTATTTTCTGGAACATCTGGATAACGTCACCCCCTTGGAGATTATCGAAGTCTTGTAAGTTAACGCCGCATTCTGAACCTTTCCTAACCTCGGTCACGTCCTTCTTCAGCTGCTTCAATGCATCTATGGTACCTGGCAACAAGTCCCAACTCAATACATCCACAACGTAAGCATGTCAGTGCTCACCTTCATATATAGTTTTATCTTCTCTTAGTACCCTGACCGGGCTTGATCGTTGCACAACCCCATGGGTGACCCTGCACCCGGCGATCCTCTTGTAATTTCCTTTCATTTGGATCTCGAATAGCTGGAGCACGGTCGCCTCGCCGGTGACTTTGATGTCGTAAGTATACGGCAGGAGAGATATGACGCGATCTCGGACGTCGTCGATGACGCGGTATATGATGTCGGATGTATAAATTGGGACGTGGTTCTGGGAGGCGGAGGCTCGGACGCTCCGCGGTACGCCGACAGAAAATGCGACTATCATCGCTGACGCGGAAATTAACGAGTGGACACAAGAAATCCAGACGTAGACGTACCGTCTGCGGCCTTTGCCATCATGACATCGGATTCAGAAACATCCCCCACGCCAGTGGAAACGACCTTGACGCCTGCTAAGCAATTCCCAATATCCTTGACTGCACCAACTAGGGCCTCGACACTGCCACTAACATCCCCTTTGACAACCATCCGAAGATACTTCTTCGCCTCCTGAACAGAACTGTCTTCAACCACCGCAGGTGCGACGCGGTTACCCCTCTTTGCCTTGTATGCAATTTCTCTCTCTTTCTCCTCCTTCTCTTTGTCTGCTTGTCTTGTGGCATTTATCGCCTCGACATCACCAAGGGCACTCTCTAGATCCCGTTTCCGCTCCCGATTCGCACATGCTTTCTTTATGTCGGCATCGCTACCTGATAGGACCTCCTCACCAGCGGCAGGAAGCGACTTCCAACCTATAACAAGGACAGGGGTACCAGGTATGGCAGATGTGATGGGTTGCAAGGAAGGGGAAAGAATGCGGCGTGTCGAACATGAGGAAGTCCCCGCAAGAAGGGGTATTCCTAGAGAGAGACTGCCGCGTGTCATAAGAACAGTTGCAACAGGACTACACGCATAAGTTAGTACTCGTGACAAAAATGGAGCTAGGAAGTGAACGTGTATACTCACCCAAATCCTTTGAGTATCCTAGACTCGAGGACATACCCCACGGGTGTACAATCTTGTTCTGCACGGAGGTCCATTACATCAGCAACTAGAGCAAGGGTTTCAATAAGCTCAGGCAGTCCATCTCCAGTGAGCCCGGAGACGGTAACGCAAGGAACATCCCCGCCACCCTCTTCTAGAGGAACGCCGGCGGAAAGTAAGGCAAATTTAGTCTTTTCCTGCAGGCCGCGTACACAATAGAAGAACGTGAGTTATAATTGCACAGACTGCGAAAAAGGGAAGAGTGTGACGGATGTACAAGGGGACACTTACGACATCAGCTTCAGGCTTGTCAACCTTATTGATAGCAACAACCATTCCAATGTTACCTCCTTCCTTCTCACGTTTAACAAGCTCGATGACTTCCAGTGTTTGGGGCATGACACCATCATCTGCAGCAACCACTAGGACAACGATGTCAGTGACCGAAGTTCCACGCGCACGCATGGCAGAGAAGGCAGCATGGCCCGGGGTGTCCAGGAACGTGATGAGACGATCATCTCCCTCGGATGTCGATGAGTCACCACTCATGCTCAGCGGAACACAGAAAGCGCCAATATGCTGCGTGATCCCGCCTGCTTCGGAAGCAGCAACAGAAGAAGAACGAAGATTGTCGAGAAGAGTGGTTTTTCCGTGATCGACATGTCCCATAATCGCTACAATGGGGGGACGGGTTGGCAGAAGGTGGGGGTTTTCCGACGGAGGTCTATTAAAGAGCACTGGAGTCAATGGGACACTCTAAGAGAATGAAAGCTCAGAGTATCAAAACCGGCAAGAAACATGCTTACGGAGGGTATAGGTCGAAAGCGGCTTCATCATTAATTATGGGATTACGACCGAACTCTTGTACGAGTAGAGCAGCATAGTCACAGGTTAAAACTGTAGTGATGGTTTAGCTCTCTTGATTATGAGAGGAAAGATTGCCGACCATAATCATAGGAAGATTCTGCATACATTCCTACTTGCTCCATCTTCCGTTGAAGCGTACCTTTGAACGAAGCAAAATCAGTCCATTGTGTGTGGAACAAGAAGATTACACATACGCAAGCGAACGTTCAATAACTTGGCCAGTTGCCCAACCGAAACAGTCGACGGAATATAGAGATCCGCTTGCACCTGCTTGGGCTGCAATTTCCGACCGCTCTCTCTTTCCCTTTGTTTTCCGTGCCAGCGACCCATCCCCGACGTGCCGCCTCTGTTTGCACCTGCGATGAAGGCATGGCCGGTGCGAAGAGAACCGCGTTCTTTGAATTTTAATTTGGACAAGCGCGACGGGGTGCCAGGCTCGATTTCGGGCTGAGGGACAAGGGGACGAAAGGAATCACGTTCGTTATGCTGGAACTGCGACCGACGTGATATAAGATGAGGTCTGGACTGAGGGTGCGGAGTGGGGGTATTGGAACGGAAGGAGCCGCGTTCGCTAGGCTTCACCTGACACTGTCGTGATGCAAGGTGAGGAGGAATGTACCGGACAGCGCTGGGCTCGGGAGCTCTGTCTGCTTCTGACTGAAAAACCTGCCTGAAAGCGGGCTAATGTGCACCGGTGAGGTTTTCGCGGACTGGTTACAACCAACTGAACCCACCTTTATTTTAGGTGCTGTAGCGGCGGATCGTGCATTCTTCGGAATGCGAATAACGGTCCATCGCCTGTGCATCGGCGCCGCGGGGGAGCAGAAGCTAGCTGGTCAAAGTCTCGAACGACTTGGAGTTGGCAAAAGCCTCGTCGGCTCGGAACGTAGTACTAGCAAACACCACTAGTACAACGTGCATCGATTTTGCATAGCCACGCGAATACGGCAATTACCATTAGTACTAATACTACTTGGTAGTAATCTTAGACACTACTTCAAAACTTGGCCTAGCCCGCCAGCAGAATGGCTGCGTTTATTATGGGTCACCGTCTACTGCCAAGGCATACGTCTTTCTGCACCCCTTTGGCCCAACAGTGTCGGTTATATGCCCTCTCTCGTTTTCCGCATCGTACCACTGGTTTTGGGAGAAATTCCCGAGGTAACATGTCACGCAGGTCCCAGTCAGACCCTCCTTCAGAAGACAGTCCGTGGACCCCGTCAGACCATGAAGAGAAACCCACCGTAGACCGCTCACAACTTTGGAGGCAGAGCATACATTCCACCACTGATCCCGAGGCAGGCTTGAAGCGATTGCTGGTGAACAACGACGAGCTCGTAGTCACAAGGTAGCGAAAGTTGCCGAGTCTGGTTTCGTGCTCGGTCTCACTCCTAACCAGGCAGCTTGAAATGCTCAATATCTTCATGGGATTCGAGCAGTCGAACCGATATGCTATAAGTGTGTTCAGACTTTCTAACGCAATTTTTTCTGTTATGCACTGAACTTCGCTGTGAAGCCAACCCGGCTGGAGAATCACTCGGATATATTGTTGAAGAACCGCGGGGTTTCTTCTCGATGTTCGCAAGGCAGGTGTTTAGGACGCATAGGCCATTCCGAGCGCTGGTCATGGACCCCGAAGGTTCACCCATCCTTTGGGTGCGTGCTCATGGCTCAGCACCACTACCTTAGTGTACAAATATCCCATTACTTTCAGATCCGTCGCCCGTTTTCTTGGATAAATTCTCGCATGTTCGTTCAGCGTCCTAGGGACGCGCCGGAAGGAGAGTTAGTTCTGGACTCCTTCGCAGAGGTGCAGCAGGAGTGGCATCCCTGGAGGAGGAGGTACAATTTATTCCTGCGGTATGTATTTTCCTAGTTGCCTCTCGGCCCTCTGAACAATCCGCTGACCGGGCTGTTGCATCGTATTGATCCCTCATCTGTCCAAACAACTCCGTCGGCCCGTCGTGTCGAATTATAACGTTTGCCTCCACCCGCATAATTGGCAATATGCTTCCCTCCCACCTGACTTCCCCCTGTGCGATCCTTCCCTTGTTAAACCACGTTGCAAATCCACACCGCGACTCCACATCCCCTTTCTTTTCGGTGTCTTTCAATTTTGCATGAATACCTTGCTATCCCCACGATTCCTACGATCATCATGGATTCTTTTCAACGCGAGTATGGTATGATTTCAATTTTACATCAATAAATCTTTCCCCATTCATGCATATACCACGATGGTGGGTTATTTCCATGGTCCGTATCCTTGACATTGTATCTGTCCGCTCCACGACTGTGCCGACCGGTTCGCTCGAGCCTTTCATCGGTGTTTATTGCCTCACCTGCTCCCATTCCACCGTTGTCATTGCGACCGGGGATGGAACCGTACCGCTCTATCCATATCATGTCTGTCTTTTATCCTATTGGCTTTTGTGTTATCAACTCTACGCTCCTACTCACTACTACCCGGGTTGTGATTCAGGTGCTATTTGGCTTTCGGCTCAATGAACGGCGTTCTTAATCTGGATGTGTTGTTTCCATTTCCACGCATGCTGCATTGATGATCGGTCGTGTCGTCCTCACTTCCAATTTCACCGTGTCCACCCAACGCGATTATCCGGTTTCTTTACTTGCTCGACGTCCTCCGCTCTCGTTTGAATAAAAATGTTGCGTGGTTTCAATATTCTGGAATCCTGACTCCTCGCTCCTTATATCCGCACATATCCGATTCTCTCTCCCGTGACTATATTCCGTTGGCATGCAACCTCTGTACGTCTTCTGCTCTTTGGATTTTCTCCATGTCTCACATTCCCAGTTTGTCTGATCACTGCCTCCGTAATATTGGATGGCGCAACGTTGTATTTGGTTGACCAACCTTTATCCTGCCGATTACCCGGCTGGTGGTTTTTCGGACATCCCTCCAACTGTCTGTTATCTTGGGACGCTGCACGGGTCGATGTCCTGGCATTATCTGCTTCCGACAACCGGATACGGATGAATTATGTTCCATTGTTAATGCCGCTCCGTGTCAACTCCTTCACCAAATTCAGGTCTACTCCTCACCGAGTACTTACTACCCTCGGTTCAGACCCTCAGCCTGAACCTACTCCCCCTGAAGCACATTTCAACCAATTTGCACGTATAGACGAGGGTTTATGGGCGTGGTATTTTGTCTTACGGGAGGCGCAGGGGGACGGCATCGCTAGTGTCAACAGAGCATTTAGGGGATTTGGGAGGGAGGTAAGGTGGCGATTGAGATACGCCCCGAATTGGTGCGAATGACTACTGCGATTCTAGATCTTCACGGACACGGGGCAATACACGGTATCCTTCCGGGCACCGGATGAGCAAGAACAAGTTTACAGTTCGAGCCAGAATAGTGGGGCGATATTACACAAGCCAGCTGCGGAGAGGAATTTGACCGTCGATGAAAGAGCGGTAAGTTCGATCTGCTCGGAGATTACGATTGGGTGCTAAATGATCATGTGAGTAGCTTGTCTTGGCTATGGCAAGTAAGATCACCCAATACAACTCGAGGAATTTGCACGCATGCTGATTTTATCCCCAGTTAACATCGACTACGATTATTTCTCCAGGCATTCCGAAGGAGGGTGCGTCGTCTGCTTATTTGACCATCTCCCACACTACATTTGTAACAGGCATGGATTTGGTTTCTGGTGGAGCTCCGGAGAATAAGCATACAGGTAACAGCACATGCGCATACTTTTGAATGACTCATGGTACCACAACACGGATTGTACATTAGTATCCCTCGCCCACCTCACACAGGGCTTCTAGAAACACCTTCAGATCATCCTCATCGATCTCAAGAATACTCGTATTGAACGAGTTGTGAGAGGACCGGGCGTTGCATCGTTCTTTGGCGTTGATGAATGCTAGACCAAACTCACTGATCGGTGGAACTCAATCCTTTAGATCCGTAGAAGAACGTTTGAAAACCTACTTCTTTGTTACATCTCCCAACTCCAGTGAACCCATGACCCCTACAACGATGTATGTCCTTGTCCTCTCGTTCAGGCACGCGAGCACGAATGGCAAACTCTTCTTCCCCCGGGCGAGTTTCGTGCCTGGCAGCTTGTCTCTTAATGCATCAATTAACCAGAGCGCCAGACGCGAGAGTACGCCGGGATGGGCAAACAGGGCAAGATCGGGTCCCTGAGAGAGAGCAACAACACGATGGGACCGCATTGTACGGATGTCTTGCTTGTCGATTATTGAGGTTCCTTGTCGTATGATGGCCCGATGGAGTGACATGGACAGTGTGAGTGCATCTCGAAGAGGGACGATGCTGGAATATTCAAGTATTCAGCTGCAACCAACGTAGAAAATGACTTACTCAGTGAGAGCGTCATAGGCTGCCCAGAAGTTCCTTACCCACCAGGGGACTTCTGTGCGTTCTTCTGCGTCGCCTACATTCTCTCCATCCCCTTCTCCATTTGTGTTTACACCTTCACCGCGTTCTCTGCTTTCATGCGCTTCGTCAATAGTGTGTTTACTACCCTCCCATACGCGTCCACTGCCGAACCATTCCCCACCGTGCCGGGCACCTTCGAC
>JBBPQN010000139.1:0-25094 GCA_038092575.1 Boletus subluridellus | reverse complement strand
ATCGCTCTTTGCAAACAAGGCACGACCCTTGCACAGGTATCACCTCAAGGGAGGGACTGAGAAAGACTAGGTAACACGACAAAAGCTCGGGGTACTGCCCCACGTTCTAAAGCGGCGAACGTAAAGAAGATGAAGAGATGGAAAACTCCATTAAGTACTCCATAGCCCAAGAGCCCGGGCAGTGTATTTAGTCTAATCCAAGTGTTGTGAGATGTCTCGAACAAACACTGGCGGGGACTCGACAAGGCTACACCAAACGCAAAGAAGTAAAGAGCAGAGGAGAATAAGAGATGAGGCGAGGCTAGTCTTCCTTAATTCAGCTGCAAGGACATAGGTCACAGCGAACAAATGGATTAGACTGGGGAGTCCAGTCGAATACAGCTACTTTATATATGTTACAGGATTGCGCACGGACCATAGGGTCCTTGGGAACGATTACTGAATATAGATAGATGAAAGAAGTATTCGTGAGAGAAGAAGAATGATGATGGGAAGAAAGAAATGGAAATTAATAAGGCATGTGTGCAGTGTGTTTGTCTAGACCATAGGTCACGTGTAGTTTCCCACGGTCACGTGCACATCATGTGTCTTCGAAGTCTGAAGGATGTAAAGTAGTGTGCGAATGCGCTAAGTTAAAAAGTTTGAAAATATAGTATATCATAACAATGCTTACATCAATAATTACTTTGTTGAGCATGACCTTGTCATTTGAGTATAGCTTGAGGATGTCCAACAAGAGAACCTTGTCAGCCAATTGATCTTATTTTCCATGGACTTGATAACCTTTTCCAACTCTGGATCAATGACTTTGGGGGTTTGCTGAGCCATCTTGACACAGTGGGACTTGACATGGATCCAATATGCACTCAGTTCCTTATTGTACTCCTTGCTTTCGCCTTTGTGAACTGAGTCAAACTTCTCAAACTGATTTGTAGTGGAGATGAGATCCACAAAGTCAGTTATCCATATGTTCAAATAATGTTTATCCAAACAGTTGCATTCCATGTTGTTTGCTCCTGTCTTCTCCATTGTGAAACAACCCTAAAGCGAGTACGATGTGTACCTCAGGTTGTCACGAACATCAACTGGAGTGGGGGAGGAGTGATGAAGGAATCAGGCTCAGTCTTAAAGCTTCAGAGGAAACTCCAAGAGAACTAAACTGGAGGACATCCAGTGAAGTCTCGAGGTCTTATATATCATTCTACATATGTGTACATGTTTGTACCAGATCTACCAATACATCTGCATATGGTAAGATGGAGATTAAAGACATGAGTGAAACATGTGTTGAGCATAGCCATGAAATGGAAGAGCAGAAATGAATAACATGATGCAACCACATGCAGTGGCAGAATGGAAGAGAAGAAAAGAAGTGCACAGCACGGAGATGAACGTGAGAAAGAATATAACTATAAAAGGATAAATGCGTCCATTAGAGTCAGAGTGACTCAGAGTGCGTCGCGATGACTGATGGCATAGCCTGCATTGAGAAGTCAAGTGATAAACGAGTCATGTGACCCATCATGTGATCTAGTCACGTGACTTTGAAGATGAAAATAAGTTAAAGTCAGAAAGGAGAAGAGATGTCATAGGATAAATAGACGTTGATAGGAGCAAACCGTAACACATTGCTTTGATGATAAATTGCATGTTCTTTTTATGGAATGAATTGACTTTGACTTTCTTGCTCACTGCCTCCTGGTCCACTGTAAGAATGCTAGGAACATCCATTGGCAGTGACAGGAACATGAGCATTCATGTCATACAGTGTGCAAATCTCTGCATCATCTGTTGTGGATCCCATGTCAGTGTATGAAATGCAAGCTGTATAGATGATAGGCTCACTCTGCTATACATAGGAATCTAGCTGACCAGATGATGTGTGGTCAGCCCAGCCCCTGATATGGTGCCATGGAAATGCTTCCATGCCAGTAATTTCATTGTAGCAGTGTACAATCCTTGGTCTTTTAATACTTTGTACAGTTGTGGTGCAGGGGTCAACTGTAAGCAGAGAGTGTTCATGTGGGATTGTCATTGTGCCAGAGGCATGGATGTGGTCATCAGCAACACCTGTGACACTCTGATGTCATCTGTATTATTCAGGTTTGTGAGTGTAGAGTTTGTTGTGAGATGGTGTTCAAGCAGTACAGGATTGTTGCTGTTTGCAGTGACATCTAATAACATGGAAAACAGGTCAGCCATGCAAAGTATATGATATACTTACACTAACTTACACTTGTCCACAAACTGAACTAATCAAACACCATTCTTCCACATTACATTTTCTACATGCTCAATGATGGTTGTGTACTTGTGTTTCTCTTCAGGTGTTGATGCTGTTGCTATATGCTCTTTTGCAATGGTGTAGTGGTGAGAAATAAATCAGCTGGCATTCTTGCTTGCTCCACACAATGTTGTTGTTGTATACACCCTCATGCATTGGCTGGATTGACTTCTCATCCAACCAGTCCTTCTTGATGCCAACCACAATGGCTTTTTCAATTTATTGATTTATTTTGCAACCCCTTTTGCATCATTGAGAGCTTGAAGTTTCTAGAGTACTTCAAGCCAATCAGGTGTGGGTTGATCAACTGGATGACCATCTTTGGTCCACATCCCAGGTTGTTGTTATTGAGCAGGGTTATTAGAACATAGTCCAATATGGTCCTTTGGAGATCACTATGGATCTGTTTCATCATTCCCTCCATGTTCTTTTGCTTGGGAGTCTTCACATGTAAGCACACATCCAAACCATACCACATATGTAGCATGTACTCACTATGCCATTGCCTTTTGATATCTTTGCTGCCTTGGTTGCACTGGTTGCAGATTTCTTCCCCTTGCACTATGACAGATGTGTAAGTATATGATACTTACACAGCACCAATATGCTGAATCATTACCTTTCCTTTTCTGGCTTGTTCCTGCTTGACCTGACATTATCAATACCATATTCATAACACATGCATGAAAATCCAACACACTTCACTGTTATGTTCATTATTGCTGCTGTCAATGAACTTTGTGGAAACAACCTTGGATTTCCTTTTTGACACTTTCCTTGCAGCAGGCTGTGAACTCTGAGTGGAAGTATTTGGAATACTTATGCACATGTAGCATTGTTATACATTATCTTTTTCTACTTTGTCATCATGTCCTCTTTGTTATTGTCAATGACCATCAGGTCATCAACAGTTCCTTGGTTGCTCTACATAAAATATGATGCAAATTGAATGATCAGATAGAATTTTTGCATGCAGTTTGACTTGCCTTGTCCTGTGTGTTCCCAATGTTCTCATTGTTATGATCTTGCCTTCGTTTCCCCTTCTTTCACTCAATCCTAACCGATCTTCTTATGTAATCCCTGATTAGATCTTGATCCGGATCTTCCAATCCAATCCCCGATCCCATCTTCCATTCTCCCCGATTGATCTTCCATTACTCACACTTCCATTCCCCATGCTGTCAACACGTTCCTTTCCACCTCCTATCTCTTTAATGTCCGTTCGTTCCCTTCTCTCCTTCTTTGCTATATTTAGTACTAGCTCATACACGACCACCCTAAAGTACTTGGTCCATGCATGTACATAGTTAGTATAAATACAGCAACGAGAGATCGGAACTCCCCAGTTCTTATCTCTTCGTCTTTGACCTTAGTCAGACTTCAAGTTCGCTCCTAGACAGTCACCCACCCTTGCCCGGTAGCTCATCGTTGAGTACTGTGTATTGAAAGTAAGGTCAACCGCCAAGTCGTCACACTTGGTATGATCCTACTAGGAGTCTAGTTCCTGCGTCCTTAGTGAAGGACCTATTACTGCTGAGAGCCCCCTTCATCCTATTCCCCTCATATCACTTACCTTCCCCCTTTCTTTCTCCCTTTTCCTTTGTTGCTAGAGGCAGTGTTGCCGATCCCTAGTCCTTCTGTTACGAGTGGTAATACCCCCCCTTCATTTTCCCCTTCTTCCTTGTCGCTCGACTACCCAGAGTCGTCCTTATGGGACGACATCCTCTCCTCCCTATGGGAGTACGAGTTATCCGACGACGCCTTCGCGGACTTCCAACCCATCCTGACTTCTCCTGAAGGCACAGCCTTCTTTTGATCCGACTTCTTCCTTTCCGTTTTCTTCCATTCCTACTTTCCCCGAGGACACTGCCCCATTACGTCATGTGCTTATTATACGCGACGCGTTTCTTACCTCATCCTCACGATAGTGCCTCCCCTAAAGTCCTATTTCCTATTTTAGCCTCACCTGCCCTAAACACCTTCAGGCAGTATATATATTCGCACTCCGCCTGTAACTACTCTCTAACTTTAACCTACACAATCTACCGTGTGCTTGGGTTCCCAGCTGGCTCGCTTCTCTCGCCGCTGGTCTCGTTTCCCTCTCCTCATCATACTCTTCGTCCTCAGGAGAGTATACACTCGACGCTAGTCACGGTGGGACTAGTTGTACTTTGAACCTTCCGCAGATCGGAAGCTTGGTGCTAGGAACTTGACACACGTTGGTGTCACTTGTTATGTGGTCATAACACCTTCGGCATCTGCCTAGACAGGATCGTAACACTCATTCATCTGACAGAATTACTTAAATAATCAAAGTGAGATTAAAATTGCTTATGTCCATTCTCTCATTGTTAGTGTTTACAGGCTAGAAAATAATGAATGAATTGAAAAATGACATCAATGAATATGCTGCATACCTTGGACTTTGTTGTGTGCATCCTAGTTGTCTTACATTATACATATGTATATATGCATGTACTGTAACGATACAATGCTTGCCTGTAGGGCCTTGGAGAGGCCATCAGCACCAATGCCAAAGCCCCTGCCCACCTTGGTGGTCTGGGCTTGGAGGTTCTAGAGTTGGTGTGCATAAGTATTCTAACTACTTATGCATACCACTGTGCAGCGAGTAGCACTATGGTCATGTTTTGGATTTCAATCTCCTGAAATAAACATGTGTAAGTATTCCAAATACTTATGCACCACTAGGTGGTCTGTGGTACACACATTCATCATCTGGTCTGCAATCTCCTAGAGTGGACATGTGTAAGTATTTCAAATACTTATGCATCAGTGGGTGTAATATAGTACTTATGACAGTGTTTTGGTTGTTGATCTGTTTGTAAGCCAGCATAACTGTAGCAAATACTTGTGCAGCAGCTTATCTAATTTACCATGTTGTTAGATATTTTGCTTTGTTTACATTTGTTGATTTTTATTCCAAATGGAGAAGGTGAAGGTTCAAATTCAAGTTGTATTTGAGCATAGCCACCACACCCTGGTTGTTTATATACACAAACAAGATTACATAAGCAGTTCACATGCTGTTTCAATGCATCACATTTGCCAATTGTGCTGGGATGTGTGTAACTTTAGATTTTACTTATGCACACCATATGATACAAACACTTGCATGATTGATCAATTCATATATTGACATTGTTGTTTTGTATTTATACTGCTAGTATATACCAGAAGGCAAAATCATTTCTCAGAATTGCTGACCATATATATTCCCTGCATGCAGTATATGATAATTTCTCAGCATGGATCACATTCATATAACTAGCAATATCAGCCCATGTTGTATATTTTGGCCATAATTGAATGGCAATCACCAAGCAGTGTGTTACACATCTGATGGCTGTTGCCAGAAACCATATTGGGCACTGCTCCTATACATTGGTCTATCATCTGTCAGCCAAATAATTCAAACCCAGATAATCCAATGTGGATGTACTAGAAATTATTTGGATTGCTTTTGCATTATATAAGCAGCTGGTGCAAATTTTATGCCATATATGGACAGCATAACATGACACAGGCTTAGGTTGCTTTAAGCATGATTATATAATTGACTTTCCTTGTTAATGTGATGACATCATTTGCTTTGCTTTGATCATGGCTTGGCAGAATGGATTGTTGGATGTGTCTTGCATGGGAGGGATGGAATGCTGGACATGTGAACTGGATCTGACAGATGACTTGGCTGGAGTGATTCTTAACTTTGGCATGCCAGCAATCAAGATATTCTCTGTCTTGTTATGCAAGTCCATACTGCATACACAATACAGTCAGTTGTCAGGAAGTTGCTGACAGGCCAAGCCTGTGCTGTCTGCAAACAAAGTCATATCATAGTGGAGGCATTGCTTCAGACCATATGTGAACACATGGTCATAGATGGTGAGCTTGCTCTCCATTAACACTCCCAACTCCTTGCTGCTTGGTCTTCCAGTGCATTGTGTGCAAGCAGGTAGCAGTTTTCAGCTCATCCATCCCTGCCAGCTCTACCTTGATTCTGAGAGAACTTGAGCATGTCAAATGGCTTGTTCATGTGTATGACCAGTCAGCCTATGGTCTTGCTGGGGACAAGGTCTGGGATGTGCTGTTTTCAGAGGAGTTTGATGAGGAATGCAATAGGATATGTTGTCCAGTTCATGAGGTTGGGTATGACCTCTGGAGGGACATATATACAGCATGAGGATTGGTCAGGGTGGAAGATGTGTTGGAGACTCACCTTGCCCTTGAAGGGCTGTATGCAGAGATTGATGGGATCTATGATGGTGGGGTGAGAGAGTTACTTACATATGTTCATGGTGATCTTGGTGTAAACCAAGCTGTGATGGGACAGTCATGACTAATGAGGATGGTGGAGAGGGGTGGGTGTGAGAAGACTGATCTGCCATTTGTATGCTCTGGTTTGAGATGATATATGTCAATGAAGAAGGTCTGTTTGATTCTGAGGGCTTGTGGCTGGTTGTTGCCTCTGAGTGCACTGGTGAAGTGCTGATGTGGGAGTCCATTGAGACAATGTTGCCTGCATTGGGAAAAGCATCACTTCATGGCTGGGGTCTTGGCAGTTATTCTGGAGAGGACAGAGGTTGTGAGGCCAAGCTGGACATAGTGAAAACAAGCCTGGTCACACACTCTGTGCAACATGGCATTGTATATCTGGACATGTGTGCCATGGAGGATGGGGGCACCTTGCTGGAAGTCTTCACCAAAGAGATAGGCATATTGATCTTTGCAGTTGATGGCAGGGGTCATGAGAGTGTTGATGTCCTGGAGGACATGGTCAAAGGAGGAGAGGGTCCTCTTTGCCTGTATGTTGCCAAAGTGCTTGGTGAAGGCCAGAGGGTAGGCATGATATGTGTTCCTTTCATTTTCATCTGGAGGAAAGAGGGTGTTGATCTTGGTGAGGTCTGGGAGGGCACCAGACTCAGTGAAAGTGTATGGTAAGTGTCTGTGTACACAGAAGCTGTCAGTGTCATAGACAGGGAACTTGTGGCTGTTGTGTCAATGATGGAGGTCTACTTGGACATGGTCAGGGTCTGTAGATGGCAGGTTGTAGAGGTTGTTGTAGAGGTGGTGGAGGACACAACCAGATATGTTTTTCCTGCTGTGGATGTGTCTGAAGCTAGGAGGGATGGTTGAGAATGTGTTAGGTTGACTTTGAATGATGCATTGTCATGGTAATGGTCAAGATGGGAGGAAGAATCACAGGATATGGTGGGTGAGAGAGATGGACATGAGCCAGACATGGGAGAGATCACAGTCCATGTCCCATGTGCACTATTCATGATGGACTTCATTGTGGTTGAGTTGAGTGGTGCAGATGGGCTGGTTTTGCCCATATCTCACTGTGAGGGCAGCAGGAGTGTTGTTAGAGAGGAATGCATCTGCCTTCCATGATTTGGGAGTGTCATGGACCCAGTCATGCCAACAGTGGGATAGCTGTGTGTGGAGCTGATGGATGTTGTGAAGAGTGAGTTGGAGGTGTCTGTTGTGTTTGTTGAGTTTGCCACTAAGAATAAGAGATAAAGAGGTTGGGTGTGGGTTTTATATGTTTTGTTTTGATGAAAGTGACGGTGGTACCTACAAAATGTCTGGAACATGTGTGATGGACTGAAATGAGATGGGATCTGGGTAGGGGTCATCACAGTGGATGTCTTGAAAGCACATCTCCAAGGGGAGGAATGCAAAGAACATAATGATCTTGTAGGCATGGTTGGATGAGAGGAAGGTGGCAGAGACAGAGACACCAGGGGCTGGTGCGAGGGGGGTCATGTCTGGTGGGGCGTCTGGCTGATCGAGGAGGGCATTGGGGATGAAAGCAAGCCAGATCTCCATTTGAGCACGAGAGCCAAGGTAGAGCATGTGAAATATAATGGAAAAGGGGAGGGAGATGTTAGTGTCAGGCCACTGTTTGAATAGGTTGGAGAAAGTGATGTTGATGTGCCAGGTGTGGTTATGCTGGAGGGCTGGGTTAGGAAGGATTGCATCGAGACTGAGGCAGGTGCCAAGGTAGAGGATGAAGTCAACAAAGTGACCTTGTATGCAGGGGATGATGTGGTTGTCTATAGGGTTGAGTTGAAAGTTGGGATTGATGACAATGTGGGAGTGGTTCTTAAGAATCATAATTGCCATGTAATGGTTCTTCTATGCAAACAAGGTCTTGAGGGTGGAGAGGTAGACCTGGTTGATAGAGAAAGCCCTGAATTCTACCTTGAAGTCAGGATCTATAGGGTCTGGGCAGGTGCTGCACATGATGGCATCATGGATGAGAGTCTGTGCATAAATGTTGTCTGCCTGCATGTGGTGAGATATGCCCACAATGTCAAAGGGGGTGTCTATGTGAGCATCATTGAGGAGGGGGTCTATATTGGATAGAGTGTCAGTAGGGGCATCATCTGAGGAGTCTGAGTCCTGGAGCAGGTCATCATGGTTGCTGTTGGAGATGGAAGTGGATGGATTAGGGAGGACAATGGTGGTGAGACTTGGGTGATAACTGGAGGGGACAATGGATGGAATAAAAAAACTCATGAAAAGGGGAGGTCAATGATGGCATCATCAGAGTCCTGGGAATGGATGAGGTGAACACAAGCATGATACATGGGTGAGATTAGATGAGGTGAGTGTATGGAAGAGAATGGGTAGTGTGTGAGGAGTATAGGGGCAGATACACAGAGAGAGAGGGAGAGAAGGAGAAAGGTAGATATACTTGTAGTCAAGCTGAGGCTGACAACAGAGATTTGAATTTGCAGGCAGAGACCTGGAGTCAGGGTTTTGTTGTGAGCCAAGAGTGGTATTGGC
Organism: Boletus subluridellus; assembly: GCA_038092575.1. NCBI lineage: Eukaryota > Fungi > Basidiomycota > Agaricomycetes > Boletales > Boletaceae > Boletus > Boletus subluridellus. Next base: position 15,997 of record JBBPQN010000139.1, on the reverse strand, counting down.
AAGGATGGAGCATAGAGACCTGACAGGATTAGCAGGAACACAGGAATAGAATGGGCCAGGACAGAAGTGAGGAAGTGTGTGATCATACCAAAAGAAGTGGCATAGCTGGCAGGGGTATGGGTGCAGATACAATGCTAGGGCTGAAAGAGATGGGATATGACATGAACAAGTGGAATAGGAGTATATTGTATAAATGGTACAATCAAGATGTACATTGCAGGCAAGGGAGAGAGTACAAGGTGAATGCAAGAATGGGAAGGAAAGAATATGTATGCAAGACAATGTTCATTTGAGAAGGAGGGGAAGATGATCACAGCTGTGTGAAGGTTACCATTGCAAGCCCTATATTGTCCTCCTCTTCAGGCATGGTACCATTGTTGTCCACAATGTCATTGGTGGTAGAGGGAATGAGGGGGACATTCCCAGGCCTGTTGCCAGCAGTGTTGAGATGTTGGCATTTCTTTGCCAAGGGATGATGTGTTGCTGATGAAGAGGATGTCAAGCAAGAAACAGGAGGAACAGGGAAGGGTGACTCACAAGTGGTGACACTGTCACTGATAGAGAGGGGGGTGTTATACTTGTTGGAGGAGGCAACAGGTGGATCATCAACCTTTGCCTTGGCCTTTCCTTTGGCCTTCTTGGTGCAAGTTGTGCAGACAGGGGGATCTTGTGTAGGGGTGGACAGCTTTGACATCTGGGCAGATGAAGTGGAGGGGTGTTCTGACAGAGGGGTAGAGAGAGTGATGTGTGTTCTGAAGTGTGTAAGTGGATACATATAATGAGCAGAGGCAGGCTTTGCCTGTGTAGAGTATGGCTTGAACATATCAATGGTCTTTGTGATGACTGGATGAATAGAACAGAAAGGTTAAAAGGCAAAGAGGCAAAATGAACCAATGTGACACACATTTGACACCTGGATTGTCACTGATGGCACCTCCTAAAAAGGAAACATGGGTTAGTTTTACAAATGATGACTGACAAGAACAAGAGATGCCAAAGAGCATGCTGGATCACTATGTTTCAACACATGTGTCAAAATGCAGTGAAACACACACGTTGTGCATCCACCACAATCTGACAGACATGTCAAAATGTGATGATCCAACCCATGCATGCTCACTTGGATTTGCTTCATTGGTGGGCTGTGTCACCTCACACATGCTGGCATCTCCAGGATTGTTGTCAAGTAAACTGAAGTCGAATCAGACTCCATATCAATCTCTGGGACAGAAGAAGTGACTTCAAGAGCCTTTTCTTTGCCCTTGCCCTGGCCCATGACACCAAGTCCCTCCTTTGCCAGCTGGCCCATGGCTATTCACCTGTGCACCACTGACTGGCCCATGGTATCCAGTCCCTCCTTCACTGGCTGGCGCATGGCTATTTGCCTGTGCATCACTGACTGGCCCATGGTAACCAGTCCCTCCTTTGCTGGTTGGCCCATGACTATTTGGCTGTATATCACTGGCTGGCCCATCACACCAAGTCCCTTCTTTGCCAGCTGGCCCATGGCTATTTGCCTGTGCACCACTGGCTGGTCCATGGTAACCAGTCCCTCCCTTGCCAGCTTGCTGAAGGCTGCTTGCCTATGCATTATTGCCCAGCCCACAGTAACCAGTCCCTCCCTTGTTGGCTTGCCAAAGGCTGCTTGCCTATGCATTATTGCCTAGCCCATGGTAACCAGTCCCTCCCTTGCTGGCTAGCCAAAGACTGCTTGCCTAAGCAATTGGCTGATCCAACATAACCAGTCCCTCCCTTGCCTGCTCACCTATGCATTATTACCTGGCCCACAGTAACCAGTCCCCCCCTCACTGGTATATCTTCTAACTAAGAGTTGTATATCTCACATCTCAGTCATTCTCCACATCAGCAAGCAATTCCAGCATGCCTAGTATGCCAGTATGGTAGCACTCTCACAGTAGCTTTGCTGAAGCATTTCATTTCACACAGTTCTCATGCTAGTGTTTCTTCTAGCTAGTGGATGTGTATTTCACATTCCTGTTGTTTTCTGCACTTCAGCAAGTGATTCCAACATGCCCAATAAGTGACAATGATGCTATTTCATAATGCTGTAATAGTAGCTTAGCCAAACAATTTCATTTTGCCAAGTGCTCTTGCTAATGTGCCTTCTACCTAATAGTTGTGTATTTTACATCCCATTTCTTTTGTGTGCTTTGGTGAGTAATTCCGGCATGCTAAACAGGTGACTATAATGCTATTTAATGGTGCTGTAACAGTAGCTTAGCCAAACAATTTCATTTCGCCAAGCTCTCATCCTAATATGCCTTCTACCTAGTAGGAGTGTATTTTACATCCCATTTCTTTTGTGTGCTTTGGCGAGCAATTCCGGCATGCTAAACAGGTGACTATGATGCTATTCAATAGTGTTGTAATAGTAGCTTAGCCAAGCAATTTCATTTTGCTGAGTGCTCTTGCTAATATGCCTCCTACCTAATAGTTGTGTAATTCACATTCCTGTTGTTTTCTATGCTTTGGCAAGTGATTCCAGCATGCTCAGTAGACCACTATAGCTATTTGGACATACTCACTACACCACTATGATACTACTGATATTGCTATAGCAGTAGCTACAGCAAAATGTTTGATCTTGTGAAGTTCTCTTGCCAAGTAGAGCTTCTATCATTAGTAGTATACATATGTATGTATGTACATTGGCAATGATGCCAGCTGAACTCTATGTGATGAAATGCTTCAGCATTGTTACTGTTACACTACTGTCATCATTATCCTAGTAGCCTACTTATTATGCTGGAATCATTCACTAATGCACAGAACACAATAGGGATCCAACTATAGGATGAGAACTCGGTGAAATGAAATTGTTCAGCCAAGCTACTATTACAACACTATTAAATAGCATCATAGTCACCTGTTTAGCATGCCGGAATTGCTCGCCAAAGCACACAAAAGAAATGGGATGTAAAATACACTCCTACTAGGTAGAAGGCATATTAGGATGAGAACCTGGTGAAATGAAATTGTTTGGCTAAGCTACTGTTACAGCACTATTAAATAGCATCATAGTCACCTGTTTAGCATGCCGGAATCGCTTGCCAAAGCACACAAAAGAAATGGGATATGAAATACACAACTATTAGATACAAGGTATATTAGAATGAGAACTTGGCAGAATGAAATTGTTCGGCTAAGTGTTAAGAATGGCAAACTCCAAGGGGAGAACAAACTCTGGAACTCCAGAGTTGTCTAGAGGGACAGGACTTGGCTTCACCATATGTGGTGCACCCTTGTCAGGAGTCCTATTGTGTCCCAGAATTTACTGAGAGGTCGGATTAGACTTAAGACATACTGTTACATTTCTTTCCTTCTTCCTACTTGTCACCCCTATGTCTTCCTTTCGGAACGCCCCTATTCCCCTTTCCAGGGATCTCCGCTTACTTAACGACAGCTCTCCGTCTGATCCATCGGCCACCGGGTTGTTCTAGCCCCGCCCGGTCTCACTATTCCCAATCCGTCTATCCCTGCCTCACAGATTTCTTCAACCTTCTCCATTATTCCGCAAGAACCTTCTCTTCTATTCTTCAACGTTCTTGCTTGTACTTTAGAACATTCCAGGTTGTTCTTTCATGATTTCTAATCGCTTATTCATCGCCGAGGCTAGGCAGTATATAAACCCCATGTCATCGCATAACCGATTCTTTAATCTTAGTCTGCTTCGACCACCTTGATCATTAGCTCTACATGTGTGGAGCTAGTCCTTGAACACTTCGACCATTGAACCTTGACCTCTCGAGTACCCCTCGAACGAGTCTCCGTGCTACTCTCGAGTGCATGCTGCTTACTGATGGACATTAACTGCTCCCACTCGGAAGCCTTGATACTGCCGCCTTCGCGACGATCCCTAGAACCCTTGATTGCCAACCCTCGGATCTTGACAATCTCGGTCATGCTTCTTTGAACCTTCGTCCCTTCGAAGCCTATGCTCGTCTCTACCCGAGCCAAGCATAACACATACTAGACGTCAAGTTAAGCAGAGGTCAGAGGAGTTTTATCAAAGTTGATATTTGAACTGAGGGGAAGTACAGGAGTTACAGAGGTTTATATACTACAGAGTCATAGGGGATTACTAACAGAGTGGAGCTGGTTTGTAAGTAAGGAGTTGGAGGTAAGGTAAAGCCGGAGCTGTGCTCCTAAGCACAAACACAGGTTTGGAGGGAGACTGAGAGCAGAACTAGTACAAACAGAGAAGGACATAAGGTAATGTATGTATGAACAAGGTCCAGGGGTCAAGGGTTGTATCTCGAATGAGAATGCACCAGAGTTCGTAGATACAAGAAGTGCAGTTGGTTTGGAAGACCAGGGTTGGATTTATAGGATTTTCAGGATATGACAGTATTTCCCTTTTAGGCCTGAACCCCTGAAGGCCTAGGCGAGGAACAATGCAGAGTGGAAATTTGGAGTCCAAAATTGTGGATGTCACTTGGAGATGTATAAAATCCAATGCTGTGTGTCTGTCCTTCATCATCCTAAACTCTCATGTCTGCCAACAATGATTTCAAGAACTGGTCTGATGCACATCTGGTGGAGTGTGCTGACGATGACAACAACATCTGCACTGTAAAGTATGTGGAGCAGCAGTGATGTGGAAGGAGCGAAAAGTGGAGGAGGTGTGGAAGAAGGTGGAGGAGGTGTGGAAGAAGGCAGAGGCAGAGGCAGCTGTGAGGTGTAAGGTGGACGAGGAGGCAGAGGTGGCATGCAAGGTGGCAGAGGCAGCAAAGAAGCAGAGGGCAGAACAGGACTCAGCACAGCAGGCTGCAGGATGCAGGAAGGCCAAGGAGGAGGCCAGAAAGTGGGTAAGTGGTCTGCTTACTCACATTCAATGCACACTAACCAACATAGGCTGAGCAAGTCTGGGTGAAGCAGAGCTCTGTCAAGGGAAAGGGGAGGGCAGTGGAGCTGCCAGAGTGCAAGCACTGCATGGAGCATGGGTTTGAGTGTGAGCTTGGGCCTGGTAAGTCAACTTTGTGCATGGTGTGCATCAAGGTGAAGGGGAAGTGTGTGAAGCCAGGTGCAGAGAAGCCAGAGTGGAGGAGAAAGAGGATGGAGGTGGAGTCACTGTGGGAAAAGAGGAAGAGGGCTCAGACAGAGCCGAAGCAGGGTGGCTTGAAGGGAGTGGGGGCATCGACAAGTATGGAGGCCTCAGTCATGCCGTTGGAGCTCACTACAGAGCTCTGCAGCTTGATCTGGGGTCTCTGCAGGTGGCTAGATCACCAGAACCACCTGCTGGGGAGGCTCGTAGAGCTCAAGGCAGAGCAGGTGTATAGGGCAGAGATGGACTTGGAGGAGTTGGAGTCAGAGGGGCTGGAGGTGTTGGAGGTGGTGGAGGTGGTGGCCGATGTGCAGGTGGAGTGCAACATAGTGGTGCAACACGAGGCAGAAGTGGTGGTGGAGGATGAGGAGGGAGAGAGTGAGTTGGAGGTGTAGAGTACATGCATGCTCCTCCCTATATTTAGTTTTGTTGAAATTGTGATTTTGATTGTGGTTATGTGGAGTGAGGTCCAGGCTTGTCCGGATACCAGAGATGGAAATCATGGACAAGTTTGGAGGTGTGACCAAGTTCTGTGGCGAGTAGCCAAGAGGTCTCATCATCAGTACCTTCATATCTGGACCACCATATGAGGTATAGGAGTTTGCAGTTCCGGTGTCGATGGTTGACCTTGGAGTCAAGGATCTTAGTGATCTTGAACTCTGGTTTGCTGTCTACTTTGACCAGAGGTGGAGGTGGTTGGGTACAGTTAGGAATGGTGTTTGGAATGGAGGATTCCAACTGGGAAATTTGGAAGACCAGGTGAACAGACTTCATAGAATCTGGGAGTTGGAGGGTGAAGGAAAGGCTGCCAGCCTGAGCGATGATGGTATATGGCCCTAAATTCTTCTCGGAGAGTTTCTTAAAGGGCCTGGTAGAGCGGAAATACTTTGCTTTGACAAAAACCTGGTCACTGACTTTGAAGTCTGGTGCCGGAGGTTGTCTAGCATCCATGGGTCCTTGGTATTGCTTCTAGGCATTGGCCATTTCCTCATGGAGGAATTGGTGGAGGGAGTTGAGGTTGATGGAGTATTCTTGTGCCTTTGTGGAGGTGAGGTTGCGCTCAGGATGGACAGTGACATTGGAATGGTAATCCTTATTGGTGAAGAATGGTGAGACTCTGGTAGTGGCACTCGGAGTGTTGTTGTACATGAACTCCACTAAAGGCAGGAGTTTGGACCAGTTGTCTTGCTGGTAATTACAATAAACTTGGAGGTACTGTTCGAGAGTCTGGTTCATACATTCTGCCTGACCATCTCCTTTGGGGTGGTAACTGGAGGGGATTTCTGGCATTTCTGGCCTCTTACTGTGGTGATGATTGCCCTTTGGAGGGGTGGGTGGCTAGGAGAGTGGCAAGGCAGAGGGCTGCTCAGCTGCAGTGTTTGCATATTAGTAGGGGGGTGGGGAGGAGGTTGGCATGGGTGAATAGAATGTCTAATGTGGTGGAGCACATGCTGCCCATGATCTGGAGAGCAGCTATGTGCTGTATAGACTCTAGTCTTTTTCTGAAGCCACAGGCTCCCCATCTCCTGTTTTTGGGGCTATGACCTTTGCTTAGGAAGGTGGTACCCCATACTTCAACCACATATAGGAATTTTGGGATAGTTACACTTTTGTATAGCTTTTTTGTTAGGACCAGGCATGCGCATTTGGTTACCTTTGCAACTTGTTTGCATGCGAGGGCATACTGTTATGATATACTATATTTTCAAACATTTTTAACTTAGCGCACTCGCGCATTACTTTACACCCTTCAGACTTCGAAGTCACATGATGTGCATGTGACCATGGGAAACTACACGTGACCAATGGTCTAGACAAACACGTTGCACACACACCTTATTAATTTCCGCTCTTCTTTCCCATCATCATTCTTCTTCTCTCACGAACTCTTCTTTTATCTATCTAAATCCAGTAATCTTTCCCATGGACCCTATGGTCCATGCGCCATCATGTAACATATATAAAGTAGCTGTACTTGACTGGACTCCCCAGTCTAATCCATTTGTACCTTGCAACCTACATCCTTGCAAGTGTATTAAGGAAGACCACCTCGTCTCATCTCTTAACTTCTCCTCATCTCTTTATTGTTTGGTTTGGTGTAGCCCCAGCAGAGTTTGGCCAGTGTTTGCTTGAGTATGCTCGCAACACATACTTTGTTCCTTCGGTGATGGCATATGCAGTGTGCTCCACAAAGCATAATTCATGGTTGATGATGACTCCTAGGAACTTGTATGTGGTGGAGGGGTTGATTGTGTGGTTGCAGATGGTGATGGAGGGGAATTGGTTGGGATCATTTTGCTTCAGTTGTTGGGATCTTGGATTTTCATGCTGGACGTGCACAGTAGTGCTGTTTTGTCGACTTTGAATTCTGTGTGGTGAGTAGCACTCCATTCTAGAGCACCATCATTACCTTCCATCATTTCAACTAGTTTGGAGTTAGCATCTTCAAAAGTTGTACCTCTTGCAGCAAACATGGTGTCGTTGATGAATCCTAGGCTAAGTTTGTCTTTTTGATTCTTGCTTGTATCAATGAGGTCAGCATTGTAGAAGTGAAATGTGATTGGTGAGAGTGGGCAGCCTTGGTCGAGACCTATTGGGATGTCGAAAGGGTTAGAAGTGAAATCATCGAAAATGAGAGAAGTGCACCTACTATCTAGATGGTGGTGGTACCAGTCGGTGTAATTCTTTTGGGATGCCTCTTTTGCATATGTTGTATATAAGCATGTCTATGACAATGCTTGGGAAGGCAGCTTTGACATCTAGGAATAGGAGGGAAACAAATTTGTCAGTTGGGAGAGCCCATACTTCATGTATGAATTTGGTTAGTAGTAGAATGGAGTTGACCATGGATCTGCCTGGGCATCCCCTGAAGTGGGTTTTGGGAAGTAGATTGTAGTGTTCTGCGATGAAAGCAATGTCGTCCACCATGCATGATGATAGGATTTTGGCCATGGTATCTAAGAGGGCGATGGGTCTATAGGCTTTTGGGGCAGAGTAGTCTGGTTTGGCAGGTTTCTGAGGATGATTGTTGATGACAGTTTCCATTCCTCTGGGTAGAAGTTGAAGTTGGCTCTGAAGATGGGGCCAAGGTACTGTGTTAGTATATCAGTGCGGTTAGTGAAGACAGCATTGCAGATTCCATTTGGTCCAGGGTCTTTGTATGGAGATAGGCAATTGATGGCACGAGTGATCTGTTCATTGGTGATTTTTACAAATTGGTGGATTGGTTCTGGGTAAGTGGTGTTGTTGTGATTGGTGGCAATGGTTGGCTTTGGTTTGAAAAAGGTTTCATATAGGAGTTTGCTCTTGTCTGTGTTGGTTTGGTTGCTTGGTAGGTCATTGGTGGATTTGTGGCATAAGGTGGGAATTTGTGAGATGAAGTGGTCAGATGGTTCATCTGTAAGGTATTTATGAGCTTGCCATATATCACTAGAGTTGAGATTGTCTAGGTAGTTGTTCCAGTGGTCCACCTTTACTTTCTCTACTTTCTTTGCAAATTTGGTACATGCATTGCAGTGTGTTGTGTGGATGGGGTGGGTGCATTCTTGTCCCTTTTCCTTGGCTTTTCTGGCCAGTCAGTGTAGGTCTTTCTTTTCAGATTTGAATTCTTCTGACCACCATCTTTTTAAGTATGGTATTATTTTGACTAAGGGGAATTTTTGTTCAATGGTGGACTGCAGGGAGGTGATGAGTTCTTGGAGGTGTTGGTTGGCATTTTCAGATGATGTAATGGCTGTTGCATAGGGTGTGATTTCAGCAAGTTTGGATTCTACACGATTCTGGAACTTTTTCCAGTTCACTTTTCTATAGTTCCTGTGTGCTGGGGGGTGTGTGAGTTCTGGGGTTAGTATGAGCTCTATGAGAATGGAAATGTGGTCAGAATTGACAGGGTGAAGGGTTTCATCCATCATGCATATGGAGAATGCTTCTGCTATGTTGGATGAGGTGAATACGTTGTCTGGGTGTGTAAGGTTGCCAGAAGAGTTGGCAACTAGGGTTGGGGTGTCTTCTGGAAGGATCATGGTGAGGTTGTATGTGGTGATGAGGTCAAGGAGGGATTGTGCCACTCTGAGGTTTGATTGGGTGAAGAGGTGGTGGTTCCTTGGGTCATCCCAGAGAGGGTGGTGTCTGTTGAAGTCACCTAGTAGAATGATGCCAGTTGTGTCATCTCAATTGTTGGCAGGGCATTGTCTCTGTTTGAAATGGCTTTGGAGTAGGAGGAGAGTGTCTGGGTGGTTGCAGTTGTTGTATACATTATAGATGTGGAGCTTCCCCCACAGTCCTGATAGTTTGATTGTGGTGATGTTAGGTGAGTTGATGGGAATGGTTTTCCAGTGGTCTTTGGATAGTGTTTTGTTGACAAAGAGGATGGATCTGGTGTGGGCAGCATTGTCTGTGTTGTGGTGAGTGGGGTAGACCACATTCCAATGGGGGTTTGATATAGTGAGGTTGACTTTGTTGATCAAAGGTTCCTGGATGGTGGTGATGTTGAATTTTGAGGGATTTAGGGCATGTAAGAGGTGTTGTTGGGTGATGTTGGTCTTGTTGAGGTTTTGTTGCCAGATGTTGATGGTTTTACATTGAGGATTGTTGTTGGTAGGATTATCATTCATGGTGTCCAGTAGCAGGTTTCATCATCACTGGGTCAGCTGGGGGAGTACCCCCTTGTGCTTGAGGGTGAGGTGGTGTGGGAGGGGGGGGTGGAGTTTTGAGGGCAGGCTGTGGCTGTGGATGAAGATTGGGTGGATATAGCATTGGTGGATGAGGAGGTAGTTGCAGGTGGTGGTGGTGGTTCAGTGACTGATGTTGTTGTTGAGCTGTTGCGTTGGTCATTGTCCCATCTGCTGAAGTCAATTAGGTGTGTTTGGGTTTAGGCGAGATGGTTGATGCCTCTGTGTTCATTCCAGGGTTGGGGTTGGGTTAGGAGGGGTGCTGTCAGTTTGGCTGATGAGCTCAGTAGTATGGTTTATGGAGCTGTTTCATACATTTGTGTATTTCTATGGATTAGCATAACAAAATGAATGATATAGATATATCAGTAAAATGTACAAGCAATATATAACTATGATGGCAATTCATGTGCATCACTAATCAGTTAGTATGTATGAAATTTGGTGATACTTGATACATGGACATTCAAATGCATGTAACATAATCACATCACACAATTTATTGTCCAATTGCTATGCATACATATATTGCATGTCCATGTCATAACAACAGGTTGCACAGTGATGAATACAATAATATATATAAGTGTGAAAGGGGCCTGGAATTAAGCAATACAATCTGCATACAAGATGTGACTCAGATGCTCAGAATTCAAACTGATGTTGATTAGTTTGATTGATATCAATACTAGAGTGTTTTGATAATTGGTTATGGCTAGGTCACACAATTTGTATATCTGGTATAAAATGACCTTTGATTGCTTTGTACCAGACACAGCTAATGGAATTTATAATATCTGTGCATATACTTGAGTAGCAAACTATACAAATGGTTATATAAACTGTGCAATCTGTATGATGTGAATAGGTAGATGAGTCATCTAAGTGAGCAAACAGTATATTATTATATATGATCAGCATTGACACAGTTCAATAGCCCATACATATATTTAATTGTATATCAAGTTGTCTTGTACATTAATGTATCACCTACATGCACAAAAACAACATCATTATTACTGTACAATATATAGTATGGTAGCTGTGCACTTCATGATTATCATGGAGTGTACAAGCAATACAATTCTACTATGAATAGTATACTATTTTGCACACTTCATGGGGACCTGTATGAAATGTATAACATATTATTTATATATGTATATCTAACTAATGATGTATTATTTGCACACTTCAAGGGCTCATTCAGATATGTACATTATATGTATTCACTAATCCTAGTTAAATAATTGAATCCTAACCTAGTTGTAGGAATGTACATACTGGAATAAACATATATAGTCATCTAATGCAAGTGCTAGTGTATAGATTATATGATATTTTCTGATTTCATCATGGACAATATTACTGATTTTACACACTTTGCACTGTTATCATATGCATGATATTATGAAGTTGTTAATTCAATGCATAACTTCACTTACTATGCCCAGATATAAGGGTTAGAACTTGTATGTATGAATAGTATTGGTAGATTTGATACATGTCTAACACATGCAAATAGTGGTATAATATATAGGAGTTGAGTCCATGCTGAGACAAGCACAAGCCAGTCTTGTTCTTTTGGTGTTTCCCATCCAACAAGGCAACTCAATTCAGTCATCCCAGTAGCAATCTAAGACTTAGACCTAGTGTGTGAGTTTGGTTGTTTTATGAACCAGCATGTAAATTTGTATAAACAATGGATGTAATATATAAATCACAAAAGGGAAATAAACAAATTTGCAAAATTACACAAATAGAAAAGGTCTATAATTAATTAATCTTGTAGAAATATACAGATATATATATATCATACATTGCTATGCACATGGAAGGTGTCTGATCTGTTTGCACACATATTTATAGATTTCACACACTGTTATTTTGTGCCACCTGCACAAATAGTGTAGTAATTCTATTGTGCATTTAACTCACATACATAAATAGCATTGAATTGACTATGCACTCTTATAATACATATGTACAGTGACTCCAAAAACTGTTCCAATGTTTTGTAGTTTTGGAGTGTATGTGGAATAGCAGTTGCAGGTGTGGGAACCCTGTTGAACTTATTATATTTATCTTATTCACTCAGCCGCTCTATATCTTGCACCATCTTGCACTCATCTTGTAGCACCTAGCGCACTTCACTTGTCTTACCACATTCATCATGTTACGTAATCTTGTAGTGCTAGGATGTGCATCACCCGGTCAACATTTTTCCTCAGTGCTCTCACACTCTTGTGTTCGCTGAGGTATGTTGACCAGTTAGACTCACATTGTTTCATGCTCATACATAAGTACCTAGTTATCTCATCTAGCTCGATCAGGTTATGAGCCCCAGGTTCTGACCAGGCAGAACCCTAACTATCATAATCTAGACTCTGAGCACTCACTCAGGACCATGGAAATAACCATGGGAAAATACAACCATATTTGCAAACTTACAGGGGCTGAGAACTACGCACAGTGGCATCATCAGATGATGTTAGCCCTTAAGGGTGAATGTCTCTGGAACCATTGTAGTAATGGCACAGATCCGATCGATTTCGCAGAGCTCACCATTGATAAGCCAACACCAGCAAACCCAGCTGCTGTTACAGATGAAGAAAAGGAAAAGATCCTCAACTGGCTGGCAAAGAATGCACAGGCCAAGGCCATGATCGACCAAAAAATTTCCTCCATCGTCGCAAACCAACTCAATGAAAGCCAGACAGCATGTGAACAATGGGACATCCTATCTGAATGCTACTCTCGAAACGACCTACTCTTGTTATGATATACAATATTTTCAAACTTTTTAACTTAGTGCATTCGCACACATACTTTACATCCTTCAGACTTCAAAGTCACATGATGTGCACATGATTGTGGGAAACTACATGTGACCTATGGTCTAGACAAACACGCTGCACACACACCTTATTAATTTCTGTTCCTTTCTTCTCATCATCATTCTTCTTCTCTCACGACCTCTTCTTTTATCTATCTATATCCAGTAATCTTGCCCATGGACCCTATGGTCCGTGCACACTCCTGTAACCAATATATGTAAACTAGCTGTAGTTGACTGGACTCCCCAGTCTAATCCATTTGTTCGCTGTGACCTATGTCCTTGCGGCTGAATTAAGGAAGACACCCACCTTTTATCTTCAACCTCTGCTTACTCTCTTATCTTGGATTTGGTGTAGCCTCGATGAGTCCCCACCAGTGTTTATTCGAGACTTCTCATAACAACTCTCCCAGTATGAGCTTCACACTAATATATGCTTGCAAAAGCTCAAAGACGCTGACGATGCATCTCGGTACCTCAGGGTCTTCAAGGATGCTCATTGCAGGTTCATTCAAATGGGAATCACCTACTCCAATGACAAATCAATCTTTGACTTGTTCCAGGGTCTCCCAGATGGCATCGAATGGCAGATTTTCAAGGAGTTCACTATGAACCATATGTCTACCTCCTCTACCCCTACCATGAGCACCACCACCCCCTCGACTCCTCTAACGTTTGATGCTGTCACCAAATTGTTCATGGAAAAGGCCAATGCTATTGTCAGAAGGAGAAAGTTAGTGGGACCAGGGTCGGAATACACCAATATCATGGTTGTATGAGGTGCAGGGGGGAACATAAAAATAAATCCTGTCAGTGGGCTTTGGATGCATCACAACAACCCTAAAGGGGTGAAATGCACCAATGGATTATATGCTAGCCTCCTGCATGCTGACAACCACAACATCGCCCACTGCTATTGGCCCAGTGGTGGTATGGAGAGCAAAGCCCCTGCTTGGATTCACAATAAAAGTCAGAAGGCTGAGACTGCGGTGGTGGCCATGACAACCTCTTCTGATTTGTCTTCGTCCACTCCCCAGAACCCTTCTACCAGCAAATATTGGCGCAAACTATCCTGCACAGCAATCACTGAACTCCCTGACAACTTCGTCTCCACCCTACTTGACTTGGGCACAACATCTCACCTCATTACCAACACGGAGTACTTCATAGACTTCTGGACAGAGGACAACCCAGGTGTCCAGACTGCCAACCATGGGATGTTATGCACCACTGGTAGGGGTACATGCATTACAGATCTCATTCTTGGAGGAGAGAACTACCAGGTCACATTACATGACTGCCTCCATGCTCCGGACGCACTCACCAACCTTCTTTCAGTCGGGCGCATGCTAGAGAAAGGCTGGGACTGTGAGTTCAAAGGGTCACATGGTGGGACATCGGCTCGGTGTCAACTTTCCTATAACGGTGAAGCTCTAGGTGACCTCCCCTTGACGGGGAACCTCTGCCATGTGGAGCTGCACTTCATTCACCCCAGCGAGCTTCTCTTGCAAGCACCAATGGTACAGGAGATCTCCACAGTTGCTAAAACCATGGCACGCTTAGACCTACATATGGCATGCTAGGATGGACCACCCAGGGGACAAATCAGTGAAGCGCTTACCATTAATTGCAACTGGCGTAAGCATTGACCGTTCCAAGCTGCTCTCTCAATGTGAAGTGTGCATCATGGCCAAGCACACTCACAAGCCCTACCCCCCATCTAAGACCCCATGCGTGGCAAATATGCTGGATCTGATCCACTCCAATCTCTGTGGACCATTCCCTGTTCAAACCCCACACACAAAGCTTTACTTCATTGTCTTCCTCAATGATCACATGCACATCATCAACATTCAACTGCTCGCTACCAAGGACCAAGTGTTGGATGCATGGTGGATTGTCAAGAACTTGTGGGAGAACCATGCAGACCACAGGGTTAAGGCATTCCGTTCTGACAATGGTGGAGAGTTCCTGAGTGCAGCATTTACAAAAGTGTTGGAGGATGCTGGGATCGAGAGACAGCTGGCAGCACCTTATGCCCATCAGCAGAATGGTAAAGCTGAACGGGTGATATGGATCCTTGAGGGCTGTTCTCTCACTGTGCTTGAGGCTGCCAGTGTTGTGAGATGTCTCAAACAAACACTGGCAGGAACTCGACAAGGCTACACCAAACCAACGAAGTAAGATGGGAGGAGAAGTAAGAGTTGAGACGAAGCTAGTCTTCCTTAATTCAACCGCAAGGACGTAGGTCACAGCGAACAAATGGATTAGACTGGGGAGTCCAGTCAACTACAGCTACTTTATATATGTTACAAGATGGTGCACGGACCATAGGGTCAATGGGAAAGACTACTGGATATAGATAAATGGTAGAAGATGTTGTGAGAGAAAGATGATGATGATGTGAAAGAAAGAATGGAAATTAATAAGGCGTGTGTGCAGTGTGTTTGTCTAGACCATAGGTCATGTGTAGTTTCCCATGGTCACATGCACATCACATGACTTTGAAGTCTGAAAGTTGTAAAGTATGTGTGCAAATACACTAAGTTAAAAAGTTTTTGAAAATATAGTATATCATAACACTACTCCCTCTTTAAGACTCAAATTCCAGACGAGTCCCATCATAATTTGTCTCGGTGTAGTTTTCATATTGAGAAAAGAGTGAAGAAAAGTCTCCAAGGGTGAGGCCACAAAGTTTCCTAGGAGCCGAGGGATTCTTTTTGTGGAAATCAGCGACTGCCTGAGGGGCGGTATTAATAATGTCACCTGATCCCATGTCCTATCGGATTCATTGTAGCCTTTCCAATGTACAAGATATTGAAGCTGGCGGCCTTTGAGACGAGATGCCACAATGTAGTTGATTTCAAATTGCTCTACTCCTTCTTTGTCAACTTCAATTGCATCTGGGTGTGAGACTGGTTTACCCAGAAGGATTGCCCAATAAGGTTTAACATGTGAGATGTTAATGGTAGGGTGTATGCGGATAGAGTTTGGCAATTTGAGTTTGACAGCGTTAGAAAGCACCTCAAGGATTTCATATGGACCAATTCACTTTTGGGTAAGCTTCTTTGCCATGTAAGGGAGCTTCAAATGTTCAGCTGAGAGCCAAACTTGTTGTCCTTTCTCATAATTAGGAGTGTCGGATCTTTTAGAATCCAATTGTTTTTTCGTTCTTTCTCATGCTTCCTCCAATGCATCTTCTACTTCTTTATGACTTTTTCCCATCTCCATGCCGAATTCTTTTCCCATGCCTTTAGCTTTTCCTTCAAAACCCATGCAAGGAGCGTAGTTATGAGTGATGTTGGGGTTTTCCTAGTGCAATGCGAATTAAACTTCCAAGACTGCCCCAAGGCTTTCAGTACCGACCGCGCCAAAGTCACATTTGTGCAGTCATACCTGAAGGGTATGGCTCTGGAATGGTTCGAA